>LDEV01001969.1:0-22001 GCA_001014755.1 Blastomyces silverae | reverse complement strand
ATCTGTGTATATATTTATCAATTCAATATCTAGCTCTGTAGATAAAGTAGTAGACATTTATTTAACTGAAATTAACAGATTAATGATAACAGATATAGAAATAGAAGCTGCAGTGAATAGATTAATAACTGTGAGTAATTAAAAAATTAATGATGAGTTCAGATGAATTAATAGCAGATTCAGACAGATTAACAGCAGATTCAGATAAATTAATAGCAGATTCAGACATATTAACAGCAGATTCAGATATATTAACATCAGATTCAGAGATGATTGAGCTGATTTAATCAGAGATCAGTCACTCAGATGAGTCTGTATATATATAATTAGTAAACTCATTTACTGCAGAAGCTACTGTTATAACTGCTATTATAGTTATTAGATGATAGTATTTAACATCATAAGTATATTTACAATTGAGAGTTTAACAGTTATTACAGTTCTTAAATATATGATTGATACTATAGAATAGATGAGATGAATAATTTTCACAGTATATATCACAGTGTGACAGCTTAACTGACTGAGAATTAAGCACAGAAATGATTACTTCAGTCAATGATAAATAGATTAATGAAACTGAATATATCTGATATATCTGATACTGTATTTAATAATATGTAGAGTATGTATGAAACAATGTATCTGAATTGAGCTGTTCAAACACACTCAGAGAATATGAATTTAGATATCTCAAGCAGCAGTGTATTTTGAAACTGATTAATGAACATAGAGATTATAATGAATGTATAAAAGAGTATTAAGAAATATATATACAATGAAAAACATCTATAAAGAAGAAAAGAAGATTAATTAGAAAACTGTATAGAAGAAAAAGCAGACTGTAGAGCAGAGCTGTTCATTTTGATGAGGTGCATGTGAGGTCATGTTACTGCCCCAATTTACATGGAAAAGTTGGTTTTTTTATAATATAGAGAGAGATCTATATATATTATTCTATGGGAAAAGAAGAAATGAGAGATGCAAGGATTAATAGAAGGCGATAGCGCGAACAAGAAATGGATTAAACAAAGTATTAAAGGGAAAAGAAAAAAACGAAAGAAAAGAAAAGTAGTTAGACAGACCTGTTGCCTCTTTGTTCGAAAATAGACGTGAGAGAAAAAGAGAAAAAATAAAACTCGAAAAGAAAATATTGAGAACAAAAAAAGTAAAACGCCGGAGTGTGCATGAATTAAAAATGAGTTATAGAGATGAGGTTGAAAAAAAGGAAAGAAAGCTTGATAACGAAAAGAAAAACCAAGAGTAAAATGGAAAGATGAAAAATTGAAGATGAGTGGAAAGGTAGGATAAAGAAACGATAAAAAAAAGTAAATGCAGGGCAAGGAAACGCTGTGGTGAGCGACGCGGAAGCTAATATCGACAGAGAAGGGAGAAGGGAATCAAAATATCAAATCGGAGACGGGGGATAAAGCTTCAAATGGCTAAGGAAATGGAGCGGGGTCGCCGTCCGTATAAAACATAACGTCAATCAGTCAGGTTCAATAAAATGGCTCAAAAATCGCTCAAAATCGCCCCCTTTTCACAATAAAAATCAAAATCCATTCCAATCCATAACCTACCATTCCCCCCTAGAAATCCAGAGTCCCGAGTCCTAAAAGTTAGAGCAAAAAAGAGTGAAAAAGGGATAACACAAACAAATGTATCCCATGAAAATTCAAGGCTATATATAATAACCTAGTTCCCCGCCCGCTCAAGGAATGGCTTCAAATATCATTCATTCTCCCCTCCCCAGCCCCCGCAGATACACCCGTTTATTCCCACCACCACCTGTATCACTAACGCTCCTATGACCGCCATCAGCTCGGTCCCGGAGCGCATCCTCCTGCAAAACATTCGGTCGAAACCGCCTGAGGTTCCCATAGGAGCGCTCGGTCCTTAATGTGGCAGAGGTGCGTCGGGCACGTCCGACAACGTCTTCCACCCACGCCTCGCTCTCGGGGCTGATTGATACTTGTCTGGATTTGGGATTCGGGCCTGCAAGACCGAGGGGCGTGGAGACGTATTGCTGGCCTTCGCCGCCATAGGCGGAGGCCACGCTCATGGATACATTTGAGGACGTGGAGAGCCGGCGACGGGAGGATGAGAGGAAAGAAAGAGGCCCACCGCCGGTAGACGAGGATCCTTCGGAGGCCTTTTCGATATTTGCTGATGTGAGGTTTGGGAGTTCGGAGGGGTTTGCCATAGATCGACGGGCTTTGCGGACGTTGAGTGAAGAGGAGGGGCGGATGTCGAAGGCGGAGCCAGGACGGGATACAGGGGTCGAGCGGCCGGTGCTGGGGACTGCGGCGTGTTTGTTCTGTGTGGAATAGTTGGGCGAGGTGTTATGGTTGGGAAGGCCGCGGACTTCAAATTTTGCGTCTGAGACATTTCGCCGGCCGTGGTGGACGGCGTATTCTCGAAGATATTCTCCTAAATCGGCCCATCCACCGCCAACTCGCACCATGACTCGTTCTCCATCTTCACCGACTGAACGGACAAAGAGCTTGAGGGGGGCTGCTTTACCCGGACGATGCAGATGGTAGAGCCTAACTGCGGAACCGTCATCATGATATGTGTGCGTTCGTCGCGAACGGCCAAAGGCTGGTGTTAGGGTGAGTGATGGCGTAGGGGTATTGCTGCGACTTGACATTGGGGATTGTGATCGTAAACGATCTCTTTTGGGGGTTGAGTATGAAGGTTCCGACGCGCGGGGTGTGCTTTTGGCACTCTTAGTACTATCTGGAGTCGAAGCTAGATGGATTCGGGTGGGAATTGTGGTAAGTATGGAATTTATCTTCTCATCTAATTGATCTTCAGGCGATCTAGGGGCGTTAATAGAAGGCGATGCCGCAGAATTGGCAGCTACATTTCTAGTTTGTGTGGTGCCGTGAGTAGTTGATGCAGCTTTTTTTTCTTTATGTGTTGAAATATATGTGACTGGACTGAGAAGCCTAGAAAGTCGCTTGCTGGACCTGCGTGGAAGGATTGGAGGCGGGGTAGGGGTCTCCGGAGTTTGAACGTCTTCATTTCTGCCGTGGGAAATATGTATTGATGGCGATGGCTCTTCGGCAGTCGACGGAAGCGACTCAGACGAGGGTGATATGCGTGGTCCACGGGGATAGTTAGGGTTGAGGCCTATTGACCTGTTGCTAATTCGATTTATGGACGATAGAGCCAGAGAAGAAACAGAGCGGCGAAGATTTGGCGCCGGTTTCTGTCCGTTTGTAGGTCCCACACTAAGCCTGTTGGAGACTATGATACTTCGCAGTTCGGTTTTTGGTAAAACCTCAATGGATGCAGAAGATGCCTCTTTGACCTCGGGTTGATGTTTTGATTCATTGGGGTCGCCCATTTCGTGAACATCTTGAGGATCTCCATCCACGAACCGCTCGAGAGGTAGGCTCATGGTCCGTTGGACTGCCGGTCGGGAAGAACTAGTGGTCCTATTGTTTAATTCTGCAGATTTTGTTCGTGACAGAATATTTCCGCCCTGCCCGAGAGCCCAGGGAGCCTTAGAACCAGTTGTGAGAAAGCCACCCGGAGATTCAACTACGATAGGGCTGCCGTGAGCGGTTGCTACTTGAGCATCCTTAATCTCAGGATCGGAGCCGTACGAGAACCCCGAACCTGCAGTTGAAGCGATAGAAACAATTGAATCTCGACGCGCAGATGTGTCCAGTTTAAGACCTTCTGGTCTGTTCTTGGTAGTGCTGTGGGGGCTCAACTCAGCAGTTGTAGGAGAAGATGATATAGATGTATTAGTAATGTTGAAAGGGCTGGCCTGGCTAGGCGATGCTTTGGGTGCCGGCGACTGTGGGGAAGCTGGATCGGTAATCTTAGATCGCGAAGGGGAACCTGGTAATGATGCATTGATCTCGATAGGTTGTCCAGCGAGCTTTTGCTCTAATGTGCTATTGGGGCGGTTTGTATGGTTTTCAGGGGTCTCTATCACCCCTGAACAAGGTTTGTCACGAGAAATTGAAGTCTCAGTCCAAGGCGTTCCGTCAGAAGCATGGTCTTCAAGCCGCTGAATGGATGGATCTGATAATCCATGGATGCTCTGCTCGTATATCGGGTGATCAGCGGCATCAGGAAACGACGGGTTAGTCAATTCTCCTTGAGTAGTAGAAGTTGTAGGCGTAGAAGGCAGGGCTGACGAAGTGTCTGAGTCACTTTGTATAGGGTTTATATTCTCTTGCTGGAGTTCTGGTTCGTTGGGGAGCTCTGTATGAGGGCTCTCTTGGATTCTCACTTGGGATGCGTCTTCCTCTGCCCCTTGGACTTGAGGTATCAACGGAGGGGAAGGAAGAGCGTGTTGAATAACTGTTGATGCTGGAGGACTCTCATTCGGAGCCGGGTCAGTCCGACAAGGTGTGGTGGGCGGCTCGTGTTCGACATGGATACTTGGAAGCTGCATCATCGCTCGTGAATTATCATCTTTGTCTTTTTGATCTTTGTCAAACGGAGGAGCCGTGCTCTGAGCAGTCGAACCTTGCGGGCTACCTTTTTCTGGCCTTTCACTCTCAGTTGGCTGCATCGAATCCTCAGGTAGCGGCGGGCTTGATCGCCTAAAATCGTTTTCGGATGCCATTTTCTCCGCTTCAAACGCCCAAGTCGCAAACCCAGCTTCAATAGCTTCCATTTCGTCAATCCAAGACTCAGGGAGAGCATCTTCCTGGCCTTCGAGGGAATCAAGAATGCGATCCATCTTACTTCCCACAATTAATATCTTGTTTTCCAGCTTGTGGCGGGCAGAATCAAAGGAGGTCTTAGAAAATAGGGGGTCGTCCAATTCGGGTAACAGTCCTGTTTTCAGTCGGTCCAATGCGCCATCGATGCCCCGCTTTGTGCTCCCAAGGCCATCCAGTAGCTCGGGGATTTGGTGTAGTACAGTGAGACGAACGTCCCAAATATTGAGGAGAATATTCAGCTTGGAAAGGTATGGCAGTGCCTGGAGAATAGTAGCTGTTATTACCGCCGTGAAATCACTGAGTTGTACATAGCTCAGAGTATTCATGTTTGTGGACCAGGTGCTATTCGAAGATGACGGTCGGGATCGAGAGGGGATATGTGCATTCAGGACGTGTTCCTTCAGTTCCTCCACATCCAACGCTTCCATCTCAGCCTTTATCGCATCAATCCTGTCCTCATGTTGCTCTACAATGGCGATTGGAAGACAACCCAAGTATCGTTCCCACCCGTCATCACTGCAAGCGCGATCTTCGCTCGCTGGAATGAAGCCCTTGCCCGCAGCAGCATCTTGCTTCTGCGGCCACTCCCATGCTAACACTTCTGCATGCCATTGCTTCAAATTCTGCCCAGCCACTGCAGCTCGAACAGCTAAAGCACGTTCAGCCGTCGAAGCTTCCGCAATGGCTTTGGAGAGTATACCCTCCGCGGTCTTTCCATTTGTCCGCACAGCATCAGTGGATGCTAAAGCTTCGAGAGTGGATTCCGGCGAAAGATTGGCAAGCAATGGATCTAACGTGCAGATCAAGGAGGAGGAATTTCGTTCTGGGGAGCGGGAACGGCAACGGGTCGGGGATCGAGGGGGGGAGCGTGATGGAGTTCTAAGGCCTGAGGAGGGACGGAGGCGGAGCGCGGGAGTCAGAGTGAGCGGATTTTCAGCCATTTTCAGTAGCTAAGAATAGCATCGCGGGTCGCTTAAAGTGCCCTTGGAGAGGCTGGAAGTTTGATGTAAATCGTTGGGATGGTTAAGTACGGATGTAGAAGCCAGGGTCATCGGGGAAGGGGGTAGGTTCTGCATAAAGACAATCTCTAGATGACCCTCTCCACATGTTGGGTATGAAAAGCTGCTGGACGACTAAAACCGCATTTGCTTGATTTATACCGGGGACAACGTAGGAAGTTCACTGCCTGTGTCGCAAAGTAGATGGTTGGCGGATTGATCGACGGGAGGATTGACGGACAATGCTTGAGAAAATGCCCGCTCCAAGGGCAAACAACAAAGAAAAAAGTTCGGAAGAAAGGAGAGCCGGGATTAAAAGAGTGGACGAGATGAAGCTATAAAACAGAGCAAACCAGCGCTCTCAGCAACTTCAGTTCAAGATATATCTGGGGAATCGAGGCTGGGAAGGGGGATTGATATGTCCTCGTTGTCGGCGTTGTCGAGTGTGTCGTTCGAGATGTCGTGGTGAGGCTCCACCGATCTGCGAGCACAGGACAGGCGGGTTATGTAAGGTCGGGCTGGCCCTATCACCGCCGACCAGCACATCCAGTCGACAGCCCAAGACTGAACAAGCTTAAAGCCCAATGTGTATGGAGGGATAAACGTCGGATAGTCTGGGAATGGCAGGTTAATTGGCGGCTGGATATTGGGCACCGAAAAATATCTTATATTCTACTTTGGACATTTCAAACTCCCATCCCAATCAATTAACAAACCGGCTACCGGGTAACTACTCTGTATGCATGCATGGATCTGCCCATAAAACATCTCCTGAACTACATTGCACGGCGCATGCGGGACATTCCAGCCATATCATTGCTGATCTCCGTCGTATTGACCAGGAACCGCTGTTTAAGCCAGGGCCCCCCGGAAGCCAAAACGCGACTATGTTTGGCCTAATTACGACCTGCTGAACCTGCCCGCATCAGACGAACCGATAATAGCAGATGGAATAAAAATTGCCCAATATTTTCAATAAATATTCTTCAATATCAAAAACCCACAGGACATATCGCTGCTTATGCCGACACGCCCTTTCAAGTCGCGAAGCACAAAAGTAGAAATAGATAAATATAGTACCAAAAGGGGAAATAACCGGGTCATAGCGAATTACGCTTTCGGGTTTAGCTCCATCCAAAGTATAAAGTATAAAATATATATAAAATCTTTCACAAGCAACTTGAAGCAATACATGTCTTCTCCGCTTCCTTCCTTTGCCCTCAAATCTTGACTCAGTGGTTGCGCGAACTTTTGTCTTCCCGTAAGCAGGCTATATGACTGGGCTTCTGAAAAAGATATGGGCTCACATTGATCAGCCTCAATTCTCACCTTCTGCTACATTCTGAATGCCAGCATACTGATCATCTGAAGGTATTTATTCTAGTTCATCAGATTATTGCGGAACACCAGAAGTGAGCCACAGGCCTACAAGTATATAGAGACAGCATGCAAGTGATACTATAGTTGCAGCCAACAAAACGCTTGTTGAAATTAAGTCAGAGCGATGTAAGAGTTGCTATCACACAATGCATGAAAGAAGAGAACAGTCCAGAAGTCCTCCTTTGATTGAAGAGAAAGTAAAGGGGAAATATTTGACCACATACACTGGATCAGCCTTTGAGTCAGCTCACTCACTGTTCTCAAAAGCACTGTCATCAAGTTGGCTCTTATGAACTGTTAGAAGATAAGTTGGACAATCAGATCATCTGCTATCTGTAAATCTTCATGTACAGAAATTCATGTTCCTGATTCAGCTCATGTCAAAAGCGAATAGATCGTTCGGGTCGAGGGTTGATGTGGGTGAGTAGAAAGAGAGTTGAAGACTGTACTGTGTCCGTCAAATGAGAGAGTTGCGGCCGCAACTCCTTCATGAGATGAGTAGCTGCTGTTGGACTGGTAAGTTGTCGAAGATTGAACTTCGAACACATGGCATAAAGATATTCGTTTACTCTAGTGGAAAGGATGTCAACTTCGCAATTTCACAGTAGGGCTGGACAGAAGGATACGTGTATCTTGAAAGAGCTTGAGAGCAGCATATAGTTTAGCCCAATCGCTGTACCTGTACCTGGTGGGTATGAGGTCATAAAGCTAAATAAACAAATAACCCTATATTAGCCGCGCGCCAGTGGCCGATTCCCATACCACTTCCATAGTGAGAGCTAATTACTCTTACCACAGCTCTATAACCATAACGTGACAGCAGATAATATATAAATCTAACTCCTTAGCTGCACCCTGACCATCTGAAGATGCAGCGGGCAACATGCGCTTCAGAAGCCAGCTCAACAATATAAACACTTTTGCCAGTACGTATGCTCCCAGTTATCCTTGCAATGTAGCCGGGACTGACATATCTCCCCAGAATATACTGCGTCTTTGTCGTCACTAGGCAAAATATGTTGGGTTCGCCTGGAAGATGAAGTTGTTCGCTTCACCGTCGTCCCGGACCAGGGAACCCAGGTCTGGGGTCAGCTGCCAATTGTATGTGTAATCGCAATTCTCCACAAAGCAAATAATTGAAATAAGTGGATAAAAGGCAACTCATACATTCCTGAACTATGTTATAGGACACAGTCTTTGAATCTTACTCCATAAGCTCCGCGTCAGGCGTTATCAATATCGAAGTCCCTATCGGCGCGCTCCACCGGGCTCTCCGCTCCGCAATAGGCGCAAACTCAGCACAACTACGATTAACCAAGAAGGGATCTATCCCATTGCTTGCACTAACAGTCGTGACTTCGTCATGGACGTCAGGGAAGAATGCCCTAGGGGTTGGGAATGGCAACAACATCAACAACGACAGTAGTGGTAATTTCAGCGGGGTGGCACTACAAGGCAGCACGCAACTAGAATCAGCAGCAGCACATACAAACCAACCTGACGGCCCGCGCCAACGCGAAACCGTAATAACGCAAGAAATTCCCATCCGCGTCCTCCCGCCCTCGGCCGTGGAAGGCCTGCACGAGCCCCGTTGCCGCAGTCCAGACATCTACATCGTACTCCCCAGCCTTATCCAGCTAAAAAGCATCTCAGAAAGATTTACGAAGCTAGCCATGGATTCCGCTGCCAAGACCTTCCTCAATTCATCAACAACGGGACTGCCATCCACACAAGGAGTAGGCGCGGGAGCTGCTAACAGTAGCAGTAGCCCCAAGCTCGAATTGTCCGCAAACATGCACGGCTCGCTGAAACTCGCGATAGCGACAGACACCTTGCGCATCTCGAGCGTGTGGACCGGCCTGGTTAATCCGCCTCTGGATCCGGCACAGCTGTCTCAGGACGAGCTAGAGCAGCTTCCCAACGAGCGGATGCGGGAATTGGGCGGGGAGAACGGGGAGGCGGAAGAAGGGTGGGCGAAAGTAAGGATTGATGGGAAAGACTGGGGCCGGGTGCTCAGTGTTGGGCGGTTGAGCCCGAAGGTTGTTGCGTGTAAGTTCCCATTTTCGTAAATATATACATCTCCGTATCTGTGCTTTTTGACCAGGGTATATACCCGGTGAGGAGCCGCCCGTGGCACCTACTGCGCAATCCGCTCCAACAGCTCAGGCCTAAACTAATAACCTCTATCCCAAATAAAATCTTTAGGTTTTGTCCACGATACTGGGCTGATCCTATACGTCTATTTACCCGATAGCGAAAGTGGGGAGGATTCATGTTTAACGGTAAGTTTCACATATATCACACCCGTGCTCTTCTCTTCAACCGGACTGGTTTCCGGACTGCGAGAGTTTCGCACAAAAATTGCATTCCGTCGACGATGAACCGTTTACCGATTTAGCAATTACTGACTCGAGTCTTTCTACATAGTATTATATCAATTCCTACGCTGCTTGAGTTTTGCTGTGCTTATATTTTTCGCACCACACCTGTCGCCTCCAGAAGTAAAAATACCCAACCTAGCAATTTACACTTGCGCGTGCAATGGCTCGCTCTATTATGATACTTGCAACATTACAATTTTCCACCCTTGATGGGTAATGAGTAATACTACAATTTTCTTATTTTACTAGAAACTGTAAAAACACAGGGACTGCCCTCTGCTACTATGGAAAAATCGACCTATGGAATGAGTATATCACCGTTTTGTTTCATTTCAGTGATACACGCACACCTACGATGTACAGTACATGTACAGACTACCTACCGTACCCCTGAAATTGCAACGATACACCGGTCGTGAGTTGCCACTATAGCTGTGAAACCTTGCATTTAACTAGCTCGATCTCGTATTTCAGTCGCTGAAAAATGAACTCCAACAGTGTTTAGCGGTGAAGAATACAAATTGAGCAGGAAATAAATGAATAGGTAGATATCTATCCACGGGCAGTCGAGAGACCAAAATTTCATTACACCTTAAAAGCTGGCATGTAATTCATAGTTGAGCTGCGAGCTGTTTGCTATGTATCTAAAGGAAATGCAAGCAAAAATAATAAATATTAGGAAAAAAGCAAGCGGGCGAAAAAAGTATGGACTGATTAAAATATTTAATAGGAGAAATGCCAAATAGTATACAGAA
This sequence comes from Blastomyces silverae, assembly GCA_001014755.1. Taxonomy (NCBI): domain Eukaryota; kingdom Fungi; phylum Ascomycota; class Eurotiomycetes; order Onygenales; family Ajellomycetaceae; genus Blastomyces; species Blastomyces silverae. The sequence goes on along the minus strand of LDEV01001969.1, from coordinate 11,796 downwards.
AAAACACCAAAGTTCCTCTCTCTCGTCTTTTACAAGACAGTCGGAGAGCGAGGAAATAATAAGCTGAGGCAAAAACGAGACAATCCAACAATGACATTTGACAAAAATGCAACAGTTGCTCTGGGAAACAGGGGGTTGTGTCGCTAAAGTTGTGCAAAAAGAACTATATAATGTAGTAAAACAAAGATATGCCGCCCCAATAAGGTGAGCCACGTCAACGACTAGCATGAGAAAGCCAAGCATTGGGGAGGGCGAGGGCATGGCTAGAAGAATATTACAAGGCATATGGTCAAAAAGGGAGGCTCATTCACGCAGCGGAATGCGGTGCGGACAACAAGAAAGAAATGAATGATTTTAATAAAAAGAAACGCAAAAAGGAATTAAGTGGGGTATTGATGAGAGCGTGTGGAAGCAAAGAAGCATGGCTGTAATTCGATGATGGATTTCAAGTTCCTCGTCGTCTCACAGCAACATAAGATTAATTTTCATATAGTTGCTCGTTAAAAAAGGCTCGTTCTCCTTTTCTCAAATGGAAAAATCGGGTAGAAGATCCATTACTTTGCCATAACATCAACGTAGCCTCGACCTTTCTTCTTTCCTCTGACGGTATTTCCCTTTCTAGCCTGCGGTGCTCCAAGCAGGTCATCAATGGAACTTGCATTACTCAGGGCCGTTCCTGGTCTGGACGGTAGCCCAGCTGACACAGATCGTGGCATTTGGAAGGGGCTTGCCGAAGATGGGGTTACCAAAGATGGTATGCCCGGGCTCAAGTTCCGAGGCGAGTCCCCAGCCTGCGAAGGTGGCCCGCTTGATGGGTTAGGTGGTGGAGCAAGAGTTGGAGCCGAGCCTGATGTTGGTATATTATTTCCCGACGGCGGACTACCATTGGTCGCACTTGCGGACCGGTTTGGTGGTGCGGGTCCTTTGGGAGGTGGTGGTGTAGAATGAGCAGTTGTAGTGGCGCTATTTGGGTCTTTTTTGTTAACCCATCTCTTCAGCTCTTTGTCGTAGTAGAACGAATTCTCCTCGCCAAGCTTAGCTCGGATTGGGCCTGGTGAACTAGCGTTCGGGTCCTTCTTACTCCACCACGAAAACCACCCCTTTTTCTCTGCTGTGGGTTTTTTGGCTACAAAAGTGAACAAAAATGTTAGAATTGGGTTAATAACGAGGTAAAAGGGAGAAGAGCAGCTTACCATCCTCCTCTGCAGCCTTTCTAAATGCCGCGTCAGCCTCACGATCCTCGCGCTCCTTCTCAGCTTTCCTTGTGGCTTCGTTACGAGCAGTAAAATCGTCATCGTCATCCATGAATGACTTTTTGGGTTTCTCCTTGTCTGATTCATCGGTATCCACAGGCCCAGGCTCATACGATGGGGGCTCGTAACCGCTTGTTCCCGCTGGTGGTTCATAGCTCTTATTCTCGGTAGCAGAAGATCCAATCTCTTGTTCCATGGTGGATTGTTGGTGAAGGGTAGGTTGATATCCGCCAAAGTGAATAGGCTGTTCACGGTCCGCATGTTCTAGGCCCTGAGAAGACTGTATTTCTTGAACTGGGGCCAGATGAGCATATGCCGGCTGCTGGAGTGGCGTTGAACCTCTGGCCTGAACTGACGGTGGGCTATAAACATTCTGTTGCGCGATCGGATGGTAGTTATTCTCCATACCCCTATTCAGCTCCCGAGAAGCGGCGCCTTGAGTGTAAGAATGGCTAGTAGAAGGCGGGGATCTTTGTGAATCAAGAGATCCACGACCACGGTATTGGTCTGGAGAGGAATAGGGAGCATATTGGTTCCCAGGAGCGTAACGAGAGGTGGTATGCATGGTGGTATTGGGTTGACCAATCCCGAACGCCGCATAGGCATCATGGACAGAAGGTGAGCGACTGACTGGAGGAGTGCCGACCATCTTAGCAAAAGGCCCAATGTCCACATCTCCTGCTTTACCGGATCCGGTGGAGCCGCCGTCGCTGTCGTCACCAGCAATAAAACTGTTGAATTTTGCCAAAATGGATCCGGAGACCTTCTCCATGCTCGGTTTGGACATCCATGAAGACGAGCCACCAGTAGGAGATTGTCTTAGGCGATTGGTAAGCTCGTCGAGCTCGAAGAGGAACCGTTGATTGTAGTATGGTGAAGGTTTTGTTGTTGATTTTAGGATTGCTCCGATGGAGTCACAGTACTGCTGAGCCTCGGCTTTGTTGCCATTTTCGGCCAGAGAAAGTGCATATTGAAGTTTGAAGGCTTGAAAATGCGGTGCTATTGATGCTGTAGAGCCGGAGAGTATGGACAGCGCAAACTCGTACACCTCAGTAAGAAGGACGGAATTTAGATCGTTGGCGAAGGTAAATGGGTATCGGCGGTGGTCCGTACCAAGAAGAACGATCTGGGACTGTGGATCGTCGGGGCCGCTAAATACCAGAGGTACGGAGGCGGATTTCGCAAATAATGCACAGATATGGGAAGCTTCTATCTTTCCATAGGCGGAGAGAAGCCTAGAGAGGGCAAGAAGTGCAACGTGGTCGTCAGGACTTCTGTTGCTTAAAATTAGGCACAACGTTTCTTGCCATTTATTAAGCCCAGCCAGAGCGTTCTTCGCGTGACCAGGAACCCCAATTTTACTAACCATCTGCAAACCGGCGCGGGCAGATGGTGGCACCAACTCATCCACACTCTCCTCCAAATTTCCCGCGAAAATTTCATAAAGGGTAGCCATCGGCTCGGTATTGTTACCAACAGCCTTGACTTCCCTTCTAATGAACTCTTGCATTACCTGTTTCCAGACGGACTTATCAATGGTCGAGGATATTAACATGGCATGACCCCATAAGCGGCGATCCACGGCTTCCCAGACTGCGTTTTCCCTCTCACCGGCTAGAAGGGATCTACGAATTGTTTCCATTCCATCCACGTTCATCGGCTCTGACTGCGCCTCTCCACTGATGTTTTCGTAGACACTCGAAAGCTGTGGATGGAACACGGGAGCCTCCGATGAAGCCGATGCTCTTTCAGGAAGAGGAGATAGAATGGACCGCACCGAATTTTCAACGTCTGGATTCCCTGCTAGAAGCCCGTCATGTTCAACCATAACCCGTATGATTTTCCAAAGAAGAATCGTCTCGTCGTGCTGCTGCGGAGATGGCTTATTTAGAGAGGTGCTATCATTTTCGAATCCAGAAATCATAGAGGATAGCCATGAGATGACATCCTTTTTCTTCGATTTCGCCCTCAAAGGCCCTGGGAACTTGATACTTGGCTCCTTTTGCGAAAAAACATCACCCATGGGGCGGACTTTGATTTCCCCGGGGGATGGTTTTATCTTTGGAACAAGTTGACCAGTTGCATATCTGGGGGTACGTTTAGGGAAGGAGCTGGCAACTATTCCACCAAAACCGAACTTAAATATTGGTGCTCCTTTCCATCGTTGAAGCGGATCAAGTTCTTGTCCATCAGTTGGACATATGAAATCTAGCTCCGTAGAAGGGGTTTCCTTGATTGCTTGGTGGGCTTGGGGCTGTAGAGACGTTACTGGGCTGTGGACGGATGCAGGGCGTTGGAATGGTTCGGGCACACTTGATAGCATGGGTTCGTACTGGAGTCTGCTCGGTGATTGAGTCTGAGATCTCCTCGGTGGCCTGGGCTGTTGCTCGGGAGACTGTTGGTGTGGAACCGATGTGGGTGGAGGCTGATGATAAGAAGGCATGGTAGTAATTTGGGTGTGAGACGAAACAGGTTCGTATGTATTATGAACTGGCGGGGAACTTTGCGGGCCAACATGACCTGTAAATTGGGAACCTGGTCTAGTTCCATTGCCTACGTATGGTAGGTGCTGATTGGAAGGCGTGGTTTGGCTTCGCACGAGGCCAGGTGGAGAGAGAGTTTGGTCGGGAGGCTGAAAGGAAGAAGGCGCTGGGAACGACGTAGGAGCAAATTCGGCTGGCGGATGCGCTGTGGGCGGGTATTGCTGGGATACATTCTCCTGCTGTGCCAGGGGGCTTGATGTTCGTGGTTGAAAGGGGAGTACAGTGGAAGGGGGGTGCCATGTTGGAGGTTGAGACGCATATTTACTCAAAGGAGGCCCGCTGCTGGATGGGGGTGGGGCAGGGGAGTATCTTGGAGATGAGGCAGGTTTGAATCCAGAGTGTAATGTGGGAGGCCTTGGCGAGTAGCGGCTAGATGGGCCAGAGGCGGTTGGGCCTGGCGCAACAGGAAGAGAGGAGTAGGGGTCTAGTCGTTCAGGCTTTTGCAGCTGAAACTGTTCGCTTGAGTCCCGGGTTAAGCCAGCGGTCGGGATTACATTAGGCGCCACAGGGTTAGATGGTGGCGGAGCCACTGGCTGCGTCGCCGTTTGTGGAGGAGCATATTTGGAAGCGGTTGAGGGACGGACCCTGGGCACAATCGGAAGCTCTTCGAAGAAGTTGCTGCTAGGGGCTTTCTCTGTTTCACTGCGAGATAAAGGGGGAGGGGTAGGTTTTAAAGGGGCATAGGCAGAGCTAGAACTTGAAGGCCGAGTTGCTGTCATGCTGCTCTTGCGAGGAGGTGGCTGTATCGGTGTGTTACTAGCTGGGAGAGGCTGAGAAACAGTTGGCTGAGAAGTGCGATGCTTCGGTCGAATTATTTCCATAGGCAAATCATATGGGGACTGGTAACCGGCCTTTGCTTGATTGGAGAAGCTTTCAGGCATATTTGGGTTGGGGCCTGCCGAATGCTGTTGGACTTCAGGGGGGAATGCACCAGCAGTTGCATTAGCGTTAGGCAGCCCATAATCGGGGCCAGTAAAGCCAGAAATCATAGTGGAGGATGACGGTTGATGCGGAGTATAGGGGTTCACCCGTGGTGGCTGCTGGGTTAGCACAGGTGAGTCTTGAGCATGTTCCGGCAGATAATTAGGGGAGGCATCTTCGGAAGTGCCATTCGGTGGATTTCCTTCGGTCGCCTGTAAAGCATCCGAATCATCATCAATCAGTAGATCATCATCGTCGAGAACTGCCTTCCACCTTTCTGCTAAATCCTCCTCGGGGACCTCTTTATCAGCAAGTGGCTCTTCGTCGATTCTGTTGTCATTAACTTCTGTCCTGTTTGGAATTGGTGTTGCATCATTTGAGGAAGCAGCCATGGTTTGGGGTTGTTCAAAATGTAGAGAATCAAGAACCTGAGAGGTTGATTTGCGGTTAAACGGTGGCATGTCTGACCCAGAAGCAAAAAAGTCGGCGTCGTCAACGGGTTCATCCTCCTTGAAGATTGCATCAATACTATCGGCTTGATTATTGTCAGTCGGAGATGATGGCCCCGCATTATCCATCAGAGGCATGCCTTCCTCAAATCTCGACTCTGCTTCCAACGGCGTGTAAATAGGTTTGGTCTGAGTATTAAGTTGATTAAAAAATTGGCCGGAGGGGTCTTCGTCAATACTTGTCGCACTCCACGGCAAGAAGTCATTTTGCTCATCCGAGTTTAGATATACACTCTTTTCGACTGCAGACAGCGCGTTAGTAGTCTCCTGATTGATAGCACCATCCCTGAGAGCCTCCGGCGCAGTCTCGGGGTAACCGCTCTCGTGAGAGTCGAGATTGTTGGAGTGGTCCAAGTTCGGGAAGGAATTGGTCCGATCAGTCATATCAAATCCATCAAATGGGTCTGTCGTAGAGCGTGAAATTCCTTGGGCGGAATCTGCGTTGGCATCTTTTCCCCATGGAAATCCTTCTGATGGCACTGGTTCTTTGGTAGCTTCTTGTTCGGCGGGCGGAGACTCTGCTTGGGAAGGTTGTACGGGTTGGTGAACGTTGGCAGATACATCATCGCTGGGAATATTTTTGGAGGTTTCCGTCGGTTCATCCGGGGAGGATGGCTGTGGTATCTGCGAATCGATGTCGGGCGCACCTGCTAAAGCACTGTTTGATGGATCAGGTGAAAGCGTAGCATGTGTCGACTCCGCAGGGGAGTCTTCGCTAGTGGACGATGGTAGTGGTGGTGTTGGCGAATGTACGTTTCTCGAGGGCATCGAGAACTTCGCGGATAACGGCACTGAACTGGAGTCTGCCAGCGATAGGAACGAGTTCTCCTTCGGGCTGTTATCGGGTCTCAACGCAGGATTCCATGATCCTAGCTGAATCATGTTGGATTCGAGGCCTCGTCGATATTCCAAAACAAGATCCTGAGCCAGCAAACGACAAGTCTTCGAACACCCTATTCTAATGACAACACCCTGTCAGATCCAAAGTCAGATAACACCCATGCCGCAAAAGGGGCAAGGGATCCAAACACGGCATGAACTCACAGCCGCTTAGGAAAAAGAAGTGGAATAACACGCGCTAACAATGGTAAAATCCAAGAGCGCTGGCAAAAATCATGGCCACATTAAAAATAGCAAAATCGTCGGCGTGGTCACTCAAGGCAGAGAGACATATATAGCGTGGTTGTCGTTGAAGCCGTTGTCGTCCAAAGTCCCAAAAGTTGTCCCAATCGCCATAAACAGCCAGATTCGAGGAGTCGGCGTCGGAGAAACGTAGAGCCGAAGTAGCCAGCTAAGCGTTCAGCGGGGATTATGTCATCGGTATGTATCTTACCCACCTTACGATGTTTACGGTACCCGTACCACTAGTAATATTCCCTGCGCCACACCAAACCAGGCTGCCGCCCTATTCAGCCACGTGATATCATTTCAGATCCGTCCATCGTCGGCGGTTTCGGATTCCTGCTCACCACGAAGTCCCAACGGCAGATATTGAAAGTGCAGGAACCTTTATATGATCAAGGAACCCCCCGTGCAGACCGTCTTTGTCTTGAGGCACGGCCTCATCTTTCAATAAGTACTGATTCCCGGTGAAAACAGAAGAGTATGGTTGGGTTTCGTGGCGATCTGGCCTTCTGTTGACGATTCCCGTCATTGACGCCGTTGTTGATATTAGTTTTGATTGATGATTGATCTATACTCAACGCTTGACATTTTGGCAGGAGTATAGGCATGACCGCTTTAACCCGGGCGTTTCACAGATATACTCCTGCCTCCGTCTTTCAATATGGCACGCGCGCATGAATACACGCAGCCGAGTGCGCAAGACGTGTCCGACGATGCCGAATCTGATGATGACCTCGATCTGAATGAACTTGACCCCGAGGCCTCTGTGTCTCTCTACAACGGGCAGAGGCCAAAAAGTAGAGGAGGGATTGGCACAGCTCCGACATATGGGCCCGGTATAGCGTTGAGGAACTTGCGAGCTGGAGCTCGAGATCGAATATGGAACCGCGGTGCAGCTAGGACAAGGCGACAGGATGGAGAAGAAGATACTGATGGCTTGCTGGATGACCGCGACGGCGGCAACCAGGAGCTTTCAGGAAGGAGTTCAACATATGCTGACGATGATATGCCTCTTCTCAATGGACGCAGCCACCCTCGACCAAGCCCAGCACCACATAGGAGCATATTCTCGCGGCTTAGCTCTAAACTGCGTTTCCCCAGGTTTGGCTCTTCATCCCTGCTTGATAACACACCCGATCGATACAACGATCTACCATTGCATTCCAACGCAGATCATAGACCAACACGAAAAGTGCTTGTTGGGCAAACACAACAAACCCGCTATCCCCCGAATGTCGTATCAAACGCCAAATACACCCCTTGGAGCTTCCTCCCCCGCACTCTCTACAATGAATTTTCGTTCTTTTTTAACATTTATTTTCTTCTGGTGGCATTATCGCAGATAATACCCATTCTAAGAATCGGTTATATGTCCTCTTATATTGCGCCTCTGGCCTTTGTGGTATCGATTTCACTGGGCAAGGAGGCGCTCGATGACATTGCTCGACGACGAAGAGATGCAGAAGCAAATGCAGAAGAATACACTGTCATATCATTTACTCCATCGTCTTCTCGAAAACCAGTGGCAGCTTCTGATTTGGGCTCTCCTTTACATGGAACTAAAATTTTCGAGATAACAAAGAAGTCCCGCGATTTGAAAGTTGGCGACATTTTGAAGCTACGGAAAGATCAACGCCTCCCTGCTGATGTAGTCATTTTGAAAAGCGCACTACCGGAAGTTGTCGCTGCCCAGAATACTAATCTTACTGGAGAGCTGGTCGATAGAAACAATGACACTGCTGCGGAATCAACTGATGATTACCATATAACTCCGCAAGCTGATGAATCTGCTGACGGTATTGATGGGTCAAGCGATACATTTATACGAACGGACCAGCTGGACGGCGAAACTGATTGGAAATTGCGCCTTCCTTCTCCGCTCACGCAAAATTTACCTCTCTCAGCTCTTCAGAGGATACGTATCATCACAGGCGAGCCTGAGAAGAGCGTGCATAGTTTTGTTGGAACTCTTGAGCTGACACCTCCTTCTCCGAATTCTTATGATCCTCATATCAACAAAACTGATGCGACTGCTCGTTCCCCAACACGCCCATCGTCGCCCCATGGTCACCATCAGAGCCTCTCCGAGCCACAGTCAGTTCCTCTTACCATTGACAACACTGCTTGGGCTAGTACAGTTCTTGCATCAAACACAACAACCATCGCCGCAATAATTTACACAGGAGCCCAAACTCGATCGGCGATGTCAACGTCACCGTCTCGTTCAAAGGTCGGGTTGCTTGAATACGAAATTAACAGCCTGACAAAAATTCTCTGTGTTTTAACGCTATCCCTCTCCATCATTCTTGTTGCCCTTCAAGGGTTTGAGCCTAGCAACGACAAGCCATGGTATATTGCTATCATGATATATCTAATCCTCTTTTCCACAATTATTCCTATGAGTTTGCGTGTTAACCTCGACATGGCCAAGTCTGTGTATGGGAGGTTTATCGAGCGGGATACCGGTATTCCGGGCACTGTTGTCAGAACCAGCACCATTCCTGAGGACCTTGGCAGGATAGAGTACTTGCTCTCTGATAAAACCGGAACCCTAACGCAGAATGGTAAGTGATACATTTTCGTCGAAGTTACAGCACCTCTTGGCTAACAGTGCTTTTAGAAATGGAACTCAAGAAAATCCATGTCGGAACAGTGTCCTATGCAAATGAAGCGATGGATGAGGTGGCGTCGTATCTTCGACAGGGCTTTTCCACAGCCCCTTCTAGCCATGAACCTCACTCATCACTCGTCACTCCAACAACCATAAATGGTGCCCAGACTGGTTTGGCTTCAACGACTCGGACACGACGAGAGATTGGATCTCGCGTCAGAGATATAGTCCTCGCCCTCGCACTCTGTCATAATGTCACTCCAACAGCGGACGAACAAAATGGAGAGAAGGTGACAACTTATCAGGCCTCGTCACCCGATGAGATCGCGATCGTGAAATATACACAGGAAGTGGGCCTGCAGCTAGTACACCGAGATAGGCAAAAGATTGTTCTCAAATCAGTAGATACGGGCAACATTGTAGTGCGGGTTCGGATTCTGGACATATTCCCTTTCACTTCTGAGAGCAAGCGAATGGGCATTATCGTTCAATTCAAACAAGGTTCCGATTTAGACAAATCGGCAGCGCAGGATGAGGAGATTTGGTTTTACCAGAAAGGTGCTGATACCGTTATGTCTTCCATCGTTGCTACCAATGACTGGCTTGACGAGGAGACCGCAAACATGGCAAGAGAAGGCCTTCGTACCCTGGTCATTGGCAGGAAAAGGCTCTCACAGGCGCAGTACCAAGACTTTTCTGCCAGCTATAAACAGGCCTCATTATCCCTACACAACAGGGACACCGGAATGGCGAAGGTTTGCCAGGAATACCTCGAGCAGAATCTTGAGCTTTTGGGCGTCACAGGCGTTGAAGACAAGCTCCAGAAGGATGTCAAACCTTCTCTCGAACTCCTGCGTAATGCAGGAGTGAAAATATGGATGCTCACAGGTGATAAAGTTGAAACAGCACGTTGTGTGGCGGTTTCCGCCAAACTTGTTGCAAGAGGCCAATATATCCACACTGTCACTAAGCTGAAGGAGAAAGGATCTGCCCAGGACACGCTCGATTTCCTCCGAAATAAAACAGATTCCTGCCTTCTTATCGACGGCGAATCACTTACTCTAATGCTCGCCAAATTCCGTACTCCCTTTATATCAGTCGCCGTCCTTCTCCCCGCCGTGATCGCTTGCCGCTGCTCCCCAACGCAGAAAGCCGAAATCGCCTCTTTAATCCGCCAACACACCAAAAAGCGCATCTGCTGCATCGGCGATGGCGGTAACGACGTCTCCATGATCCAAGCCGCGGACGTCGGTATTGGCATTGTCGGCAAGGAGGGTCGGCAGGCCTCCCTAGCCGCCGACTTCAGCATCACCCAATTCCACCACCTGACGAAACTTCTTGTCTGGCACGGGCGAAATTCATATAAGCGCTCCGCCAAGCTTGCCCAGTTTATCATGCACCGCGGTCTAATCATCAGCGCCTGCCAGACCATGTACAGCATTGCGGGCCACTTCGATCCGAAGGGGCTGTTTATAAACTGGCTGCTAGTCGGTTATGCTACAGTCTACACCAACGCGCCGGTTTTCTCGCTTGTGCTGGACCGCGATGTCGACGAGGATCTAGCCAATTTATATCCGGAACTATACAAGGAGCTGAAAACGGGCCGCAGCCTTAGTTACCGGTCGTTCTTCACCTGGGTCCTCGTCAGTGTCTACCAGGGTTCAATCATCCAGGGCCTCTCGCAGATTCTTGTTGGGGAGGTGACGGGGCCGAAACTGATCAGTGTTTCGTTCACGGCGCTGGTGCTAAACGAGCTGGTCATGGTAGCCGTTTCGATTACGACATGGCATCCCGTCATGATCCTGTGTATTGTTGGCACGGCTGTCGTTTATGCGGCAAGCGTGCCGTTCCTGGGTGATTACTTCGACTTGAAGTATGTTGTTACTTTGGCATGGGTGTGGCGGGTTATTGTTGCTGCGGCTGTTGCCCTCGTTCCCGTCTGGGCTGTGAAACTGATAAGCAGGACGTGGAGCCCGCCTAGTTATCGGAAGGTTAGGGGCTGATATTGGGATCGTGCCTCTACGAAATTTTTGTCTTGGTTTATTTATATATTTTTACGTGATCATTGTCATTCCTGGCGTCTTTTTTGTGACGCAATTTCTTTTTGTATAACTTGTTTTGCCCTTCTAGGTCAGGCGTATGGAATGGCTAGAATTCTTGACTTTAACGCAATTCTTTTCTCTACATATCTATATATAAGCGTGTGGGTGTTTTTTGTTTTTTTTTGAGCCGTGTTCCATGTAGCATACCTGCATTTCCATTTTTGAATATTACCCAAGGTATTGTAGACCTTCGTACTCGCTGATCATATCTCAATAATATTGGACAAGTTATGTTCAATATCCACTCCAGGATCCCTATTTATGTACAGGAAATAGACATGGACTGGAGAGGGCAAATACCACAAAGAAGAATCATCACGCCAGCAAAAAAACCATCCTGAACCCGCATAGGGTAACAGCAACAAATGGAGGAAGAAAAACGGGTCAGCATAGGGCCATAACAAGGAAACGTCGCCAAATGCTAAAGGGGTAAAAAAGAGAAACAAAAAATTGTCCACTAAACGCCCAAGCTGGAGGGATATTAAGCAATAGGAAAGGTGAATTAAAAAAATAATCCTGACGAAAGGGATTGAAGACCCAACACCTGAACAGGTGTCCTTATCGAGGTCCTCGAGGCTGCCCAAGCCGTCTTCCCGGCAGCCCGTTCCCAATGCCTCCTCCCCGCCCACCACCACCACTACTACCGTAAGTCGAAGAACCGTAAGGATCTCCAGCCTCCCACGGCCGGCTTGACCCCGTGTGCGGCTGCCCACCGCCACCACTCGGCTCATT
>LDEV01001966.1:5970-20725 GCA_001014755.1 Blastomyces silverae | reverse complement strand
TCTGGCCGCTACACGCCCCGCGGCCGCGGTGGAAACCTCACACCCAAGGGAGGCCGCAGCCAGCCCCAAGCTGTGTAAAAGAATCAAAAGAAGATCAGAACACATGAATTCCCAAGTTCACCATGAAAGAAAAAGAAAATCCCGTCCCCTTTCTGTCTATTTATCTATATAGGCTACTTACATGTACCTGGATCATAATGCTCTACGGTATGTAGGCCTACATTATCAATAATCCGTGCATCACTCAAACCCTACGCACCACATCTGGTCAGCCAGAGAACCACAACCACCACCGCAACCTCACACATATACATACAACTCGCATTCAGAAAAAGCTTCTCAAAGCTCCTCTGTGTCTCTTCCTAACATATGTATTATTTTCCAGCTTCCTCCTTTATTAAATGCGCATAAATGACATTTTTTCTCTATTCTTTTTCTTTTTCTTTTCCATTTCCATTTTCATATCATTTTCATTTCCCATAGTTCATCTTTTTCATTTTCTTTTCTTGTGTTATTCACATACTTCACTTGAAAACTAACGATGTTATTTATTTATTTATTTTTTCACTTTTCTTTTCAATTACAACATGACGCCTTTTGCTATCTTATTGTTGCTTTTTTTCTGTCTTTTGTTTGTTTTCTTTGGGTGCTCTCCGTGATTTTCTCTCTTCATATCCCAACCGCCCCCATACGCACCTCTATCTACCGCCAACAATTCAACCGCTACCACACATTATACCTCCTCCAAGCTCAGCGATACCAATCCCATTCCTCTGTGAACGGGTTCCGCTCGCGCTTTTTTTTCTCTTTTTTTCTTTTTTTCTTTTCCAATTGTCTTCTTCCTTTTCCTTTCTCATTCATTAGCGATAGGGGGAAAAAATAAGGCTTCAGTTCTTTTTTAGCATGAATCTTATTTTCTTATTTTGCGATGTTTTCTCTCAAAAAATCAGAAGCAGGGTTACGCAGCTTAGATAAAAAAGAGCCTTTTCTTTCCTCTTCATTGTTGCCATCTTCTCACTCTAGTTCTATTATTACTTTTACCGCTTATCTTCTTATTCAACTGCTTTTTCCGCATGTCACAATAATGAACAGAGCGCATCTTATGACTTTAATCATTTTCAAAAGCTTTCTATTTTCCACCACCTTTTTTGCTTTGTTACTTTTTATACCATTCTCAGTTTTTTTAACTATTTCATTTCATTCCATTCAAATTTTACCTATACTTTTAAAACTTAAAATCATTATTCCTCTATTTTGACTCCTCTCTCTCATTCATCATACCCGTTTCAACCACTCCTCTCACACTCTCAAATGAACTTCATCGCCCCTTTCACCCTCCTCTAGACTCATCATCTCTGCAGAGATAAAAAAAAAAATAACAATTCAGCTAGAATTCACGCGCGCGCCAACTGTAAAATCAGGCATATACTTAACTACTTCCCGATAGCACGCGATAGCATTCTCAATCCCAACCCCAACCCCAACCCCCTCACTTGTCCTCACTCACGCACTCTCAGGGGTGTGTGACGGCGTAGTACATATGTTCAGTACAGTGCTGTTGCATGTGTGTGTGTATCTTTCTTTTCCCGCCATCATGTCTGCGCGGGAGTTTTCGTCATCTGATCCTTGAGGAGTGTGAGGGGGGGGGCTCGGGGGGGTTGTGGGTGAGTGAGGAGGTCCATATTGAACGGGCGAATGAATAGTACGGTAGTAATGTGTGTTGGATCCAACGTTGTTGTTTTGGAGGTTTGGTGTGACGATGTCTGATGGGGAGTGTAAGTTCATTCTCAAGGGGAAAAAACATGTATTTTAAAAAGACCCATCTGTCGTTTGCCGTTTTGTTGCGTTTTTCAAAGTTCATACCGCCCTTGATTCCTATACGCCCTGCCTACGTATTGGCTAAAAACGACGTAGACATTGTTGTTGCTATTGATTCCTCAGGTTAAATACATTTCATTATACGAGAGACGTCAAGTCATCCAAAACATATTTTCTTTCAATTTAATGGAACAGGATGAATCTACGGGGGGGCGATGTGTAGAAAGCAAATAAATAATTGTTTGAAAAATAAAATACAAAAGCCCCTGAATTTCCCATCGCCGGATACAAAACCGTCAACCTCTGAACTGAAAATCGAAACCCCTTCTTCGAAATCAACCTCAAGGGATGGATACCTTAGTTGATCCATAGATGCATGCATCATCTCAAATTAATTAATTCTCTCACCTACATTAATGATTAATGTTACCTGTGATTGCTATACAGATTCCTACATCGCCACGGTCGAGATGAAATAAGCGCAAATGGAAACAAACAAAAAACTAAAGTCAACGATATAAAAAGCTTAATTAAAATCAGGAACAAACAACAGCTATAAAACCAGGAAAACAGAAACGAAAAAGGGAGGGAAAAAAACAGAATACCTGAAGCAAACTGGCAAAAAACAGCCGGATAAACCGCTAGAATATGATATGACTTTGGCTTCATTTTCTCTTCTTCTTCTTGTTCTTCTTATTCACTCTTTTATTAAACACGCACACACGCTTTTTGGTATTTTTGTCCTTTTAATTGTAACAAGGATGGGAGGTGAAGAACGAACTAAGTAACATTTGTTGCGTGCATTTTCATCTCATCATTCCGCCATACGCTCATGATTTAAAAACCTGGTTTTTTGTTTAAACTACGGGAAAGAGCAATAAAAAAAAGAGAGGGAGAAAAAATAGAGAAAGGAAAAAAAGCTAAATTAAGGAAACAAAAAACGGGGAAAGAAAAATCTAATCAACCTCCTCCATGGCGCTCTCACCCGCAACTTCAGCGGGGACAGCAGCCTCCTCCGCCTCCTTCTCCTCGGCAGTCTCAGGCTCCTCATCAATGTTCAAACCAAGAGAAACGAGCTTGTGGATGCGCTCCGCAAATCCGGCAGGCTCCTCGATGGTGAAGCCCGAGACGAGCAGGGAGGTCTCGAAGAGGAGTTGGGTGATGGACTTGACGGTGCGGTCATTCTCGCCGTCGGCCTCGACCTTCTTCTTGAGCTCCTGGATGATGGGGGATTTGGGAGAGATTTCGAAAGTCTTCTTGGAGGACATGTAGGAGCTCATGGAGGTGTCACGGAGGGCTTGCGCCTTCATGATACGCTCCATGTTAGCGGACCAGCCGAATTGGCCAGTGCGGATGGCGCAGGGGGAGCCAATGAGCTTGTGAGAGACGACGACCTTCTCGACCTTGTCGCCAAGGACGTTCTTCAGGCTCTTGGCGAGGCCTTCGAATTCCTTCTCCTCAGCCTCGCGGGCCTTCTTCTCCTCCTCAGTCTCCTCGAGCTCGAAATCCTTGGTGATGTCGACGAGCTTCTTGCCATCGAACTCCTTGAGCTGGGTCATGGCATATTCGTCGATGGGGTCGACGAGGAAGAGAACCTCGAAGTTCTTCTCCTTGAGAGTATCGAGGAACGGAGACTTCTGAACAGCCTTGAGAGACTCGCCAGTGATGTAGTACATCTGTTTCTGGTGCTCTTGCATGCGGGTGACGTAGTCGGCAAGAGAGGTGGTCTCGTCACCAGTCTTGGTGGAGTTGAAGCGGAGGAGCTTGGCAAGGGCGGGGCGGTTCTGGGCGTCCTCGTGGATACCGAGCTTGATGTTCTTGCTGAAAGCAGAGTAGAACTTGTCGAATTGCTCACGGTCTTCCGCGATCTCGTTGAAGAGCTCGAGGGTCTTCTTGACGATGTTCTTCTTGATGACCTTCATGATCTTGTTCTGCTGGAGAGTCTCACGAGAGAGGTTGAGAGGAAGGTCCTCAGAGTCGACGACACCCTTGATGAAGCTGAGCCATTCGGGAATGAGATCGGTGGCGTCATCGGTAATGAAGACACGGCGAACGTAGAGCTTGATGTTGTTCTTGGTCTTCTTGGTCTCGAAGAGGTCGAAAGGAGCACGCTTAGGAACGAAAAGGATCGCGCGGAACTCGAGTTGACCCTCAACGGAGAAGTGCTTCACAGCAAGGTGGTCCTCCCAGTCGCTAATTCAAATAGTTAGCAAAAGATAAAAACGTGATAGAACTAGAAGAGGAGTAAACGGAGTAAACTTACTTGGACAGGGTCTTGTAGAAAGAGGCATACTCCTCCTGAGTGATATCAGCAGGATTGCGAGTCCAGATGGGCTTGGTCTTGTTAAGCTCTTCCTCCTCGATCTTCGTCTCCTTGATTTTCTTGGTCTTCTTTTCTTTCTTTTTCTCCTCTTCGTCGTCATCAACCTCCTCAACCTTGGGAGTCTTGTCGTCACCCTCATCCTTAACCTCCTCAGCATCCTCATCGGGGACCTCCTTCTCGGTCTCCTTCAGGACATGGAGGTAGATGGGGTAGGAGATGAACTCAGAGTGCTTCTTCACGACTTCCTTAATTTTGCTCTCATTCAGGTAGTCGGTCTGCTCGTCCTTGAGGTGGAGGATCATCTTGGTACCACGGCCAAGAGGCTCTCCCTCAGTGTCCTGCATGATTTTAAAGGTGCCACCGGCACTGGACTCCCAGATGTATTGCTCATCATCGTTGTGCTTAGAAATGACGGTCACCTTATCGGCAACGAGGTAGGCAGAGTAGAAACCAACACCGAACTGGCCAATCATGGAAATATCGGCACCAGCAGTGAGGGCTTCCATAAATTGCTTAGTACCTGAGCGGGCAATGGTACCCAGGTTGTTGACGAGATCCTAGAGCAAAATCCAAAGTGTCAGTTATTTTTTTGTTTTTCCAAATTTCTTGGCATAATCACGAGGGGAAAAAAGAGAGGCTCAATTGGGAATATTTGATATATTGGGGGCACATACAGCCTTGGTCATACCAATACCGGTATCGCTGATGGTCAGGGTCTTGTTCTCCTTGTCGGGGATGATATCAATGCGGAGATCCTTGTTGGAGTCGAGTTTGCTTGGGTCTGAAAGGGCCTCATAGCGGATTTTGTCAAGGGCATCAGAACAGTTGGAAATCAGCTCTCGCAGGAAGATCTCTTTGTTGGAGTAGACGGTGTTAATGATGAGCGAGAGGAGCTGAGAGATCTCAGCCTGGAACTCGAAGGTTTCGGCCATGGCTGCGGTGGATGATAGGATATTCTGTGCAAGGTTCTGTTAGCTTCGTTTTCAATTTTTTCATTGCTTTATTTTTTTCATTACTTGGGTTCTCCGCTTTTTTCTCTTTTGCTCGGGTGGCAGCAATGAACGAAAAAAAAAATGCAGATCTGGACAAAGTGGAACCAAGTGATCAAGACAACTGATTGATTATTCCACTTTGCAGGCTTTCTTGTGGTGGGAAAGGGAGGGGAAGAGGGGGGTAAACAGTCGCAAAAACAAAAGGGTAACGGAGGCAACAGAGCTCTGTTCTGTGTGTGGGGGGAGGGGGTGAGGCTGCTTGGGGCTGCTTGGGGCAAAAAAAAACCAAAAAGCACTTACAGATTACTGAGTAGAAGGGAGCCGTAGCAGTAGCAGTAGTTGTTTCAAAGAGATGGGTATAGAGGGGGAGGAGAGAGATGAAGCTGGGGTGTAGAGAATTGAAGAGGTGCAGAAGGAAAGGAGGAAGAGAAGTTGAAGAAGAAGAAGAAATTGGGGGAAGGAGGTTGAAAAAGAAAAACAGAAAGACGCAGAACTGCGCAGAAACAGAAATTAAAAGCAGCGCCAGAAACAAACAGCTCCAAGCCTGCCCCGCCCCGCCAAACAGAAATAAACACCGCCGCCTGCCCAATCCAGACTCAGCGAATCTTCCACCGATTTCCATCGCTGCCCTACGCGCTAGGCCCGACTCATCGCCGCCTTTCTAGAACTATCCATCACAGCTCATGGCGCCTGGCTTTGGACTCAGATACAAAACAAACAACCCTAAGCAGCTCTACAGAGTAACTACATCTCCCCACAAACTACATACCAGCTGATCTACCTACCCAGGTACTCCGTAGTCCTGGGAGCTTCCCTAATAATAGGTACCCGATGCAGGCAGCGGATCGAGCAGTGGAGGGAGGAGAGGTACGGCGGGGTTCTGGAACATTCCGCCACACCCAGAGTTCCGCCTCACCTGCTTCCCGCCCATTTCCTCTACTGGTGGAAAGCAACCTATGCAGTACGGGCTACTCCCATACCATACAATGATGATAGTAATAGTGTCCTGGATCTATGGATGTGTAAAGCATACCTGCCATTAAATTGCGCTCATCTAGTCAGTTCGTTTGATGTAACTTACATATATATATAGGCACAGAAAATGTCAAAGAAATAGGAATAATGCATTATAATATAAAGAAATCACCTGGTGTCGCATCAAAATCATATTCCATAATTGTAATAATAATCCGCCCTCATATGTTAAACTATTAAACGTAATTCAAACCAGCCCTAAAGGATATTTTCCTCCTTTACATGTAGTTCCCGCCAGGCAGCTCAGTCAGTCACCACTGAACCACCCAACATTCCACTCCGCAAACCCCTGAGCCGTGAATCCCCACGCCTTCGCAACCCACAGTGCAAGCCCACCAACAACCCCCACACTGCCAATGACCTGTATCACCACCCAGCCCGTCCGCTTCACATCGTCATTCCACCGTATCAGGCCCAGCGGATCCCGTGATGAACTCATATCCGCAACCCGGTACTTAACAGGCCGGCCATCGGGTCCCGGAACCGTCACGGTCTCACTGCCACTCCCGCCGTTGCCCTGTACCGCCCGCCGTGCCTTGGGGTGAATGAAGCCTGGTGTTTGGGTTATGGGGAGGAGCGTGCCGTCTGCCACACACTCGCCCAAGCGTTCGGTTAGCCAGACAGCTCGCTCGCCACGGGCTAGAGATTCATATCGTTCTCGTTCGTTTTGGAGGCTTTGCTGCAAATCAGATGCCCACTTTGCAAGTCGGATCTGAGCCAGGTGCTCCTCTCGCTGGGTGTGGTCGGCTACGCGGGACATGGTGTATGATGGCGGACCGCTGTCGGCACCGGGGTATGGAACGAGGACCTGTGAGGGAGAGACGGATGAGAGGGGTGATGAAAATTGAGAAAGGTTGGAAGTAATTCCGCCGGGTTGGGAGGTTGAATACTCTTGTGGACGTGGACGTGTCGGAGAGATTGTATGCGAATCGCATGACTGTATCAACTTCTTCGCGGCCAGATGGCGTAGCCAGGCTACGTTATCCCGATCAAATAGCTTTTCTAAGAGTAAATTTAGTTCCGACGGGGCTAAGGGCTGCACATAATCAGGACTCATCAATAGGCTTGCATCCATGGTTTCATCGTCATTGGAATTTGCGGAAGAAACAGCAAATGGTAAGGACGGGATGGTTTCTTCATCGCCTATGCTGCCAGCGAGATCGCCAAACAGAAATGGTCGAACGCCTGCTCCCCGAGCCTGAGAGTGGAAAGATCGTTTTAGGGAGTTGATTTGGCTTTCGGTGAGAAGGTCAGCTTTGGAAATCAGCGGGATAACATTGGCGACCTTTGAAAGCTTCTGTATGCATGATATGTCCGCCGACATTGAATCTATATAGATCAATTAGAATCCATGATTCTTAAAAACAGCTTTCGTTTTATATCAAAAGCTTAAACCAACCATACCTTCGGAGACAAGATATAATATAGCATCCACTTGGGAGCCCCCATTTCCGCTCAGAAGACCCTGGAGATCAGTGTTGACTGAATCCAAAGCGTTTACGGCCCGCTGGAACTGTCGGTTGACATACTGCACGATGCATTCTGCCTGATCTAATAAACCCAGGGTTCCACAGGCCGTGTCGACGAAGCACAAGTTTCTTTCCAATACGACGTCTCCCATACTTTTCCTCCTTCGAAGAACCCTCGAGTCTTCCAGATCTGACCACCAAGATGGGTAAGGTTTGGTGCTGGCATAGATCTCCACAATCGAAGTGGGCTCTCGTACATGTTGAGATCGATGAGATCGTTTCGAACCTGATTTGCTGGTTCTCTGAGCTTCTGTCCGAGACGGGCTGCGAGGGAGCGGGTCGACATGCACAATATCCTCAAGCACTTGAACAATAGATTTTATGAGAGACGTTTTCCCACAGCCTGCCAGCAAATTGCATCAGTAAAATCTCACATGTAAAACTTTACGGGGTTTATCTTTAAGAAATCGTTTTTTCTTACCAGCAGCACCAGCCAGGAGAATCTTAAACCTGCCCATAGATTTTCCTTTTTCAGTAAAAGGCCTCCGACTGGGCATTTTGATACTTGGCATTATAAGTTGTGCTGTGCTATCCTGAACCTCGGACGAACCGAGACTGCTGCAGCCTTCATTTTCCGCCGCCCCTATTGTGTTAATCCCCCCGTATGCCACAGATACATCATCAGTGGGTCGAAAGGACCGGGTCGAAGTTGACTTGGGGCTGTCCGGAAGGGAGACAGGTTCCGCCGGCGAACCAAGTATGAAAGGAGTTAGGGGGCATGATGTGGGAACGTTGGAAGGGGTTCTGCTGCGTCTGTGCTTGAATGACGACGGGTTCCGCCCGTCTGGATCTGATGCATCGCCGGTCTCGACAGTTTTCACTATTGTTTCCCTCGTCTCGGGAATAATGTGTTGGGGTAACGTATCGTCTATTTCTCTCGTAGGTTGAGAATCCAGCCATTGTGTCGAGGCACCGGATTTGGAAGTGTCAGCTGTGGATTCTTCGAGGCTTTGCACGCCATATGTGCCCTCCCCCTCTTCTTCTGCTGAAATAGCCTGGGAATTTTGTATATCGCTATCTCGAGCAAGGAAGAAGGTTTCGGGGGAAGTGTGGCGGAACTCGTCCTCAGGTGCCGCTGGTGAGGGGGATTTGCGGGGTCGGGGTAGGAAGGTGTCGGGAACGACGGGGCGCATGGTTACGGGGCGGCGGAGGAGGCTCGAACAGGTATATAGAGTGGTAACGAACACCCGCACCGGGCTGGAGTATGTTAGGTCATGAAGAGGAATGTAGAAACAGAGGATAGGATGCCGGAGAAGGTGTAGTTGCTATGGTCGGTGACAGTCTGATGGATACCACTACTATTAGGTACAAGGGTTGTTGGGGCAGTTGCCTACCAAGCTGCTGTACAGCTGACGTGGGGCTTGGGTCGGTGAACGGAACATGACGTGACCCGGGCAGTTCTAGATGTACGGGCAAACTAACTTCGCTACGTCTGGCCAACATGTACCTATATAAGGCAAACTTAAAAAAAACAGTTCTTCAGCGATGGATGCTTCACTCTTTCTGGCTACTTTTCGAATCCTGATTTTAAGGAACTAAGGGATCCCTCATGTCCTTTTGCCCTGATATCTCTCCGTACGCTGTATTTCGCATTTCCTCTGATAGTGCCGCCAAGCCAAAACCCTAAATTAGCGCAGAAACATCCCTCCCCCACAAAATCCCCAGACTACCTACTGGCCACAACTCCACGACATGCCTGTCCTCTTAATCCCCTGTAGCCCTTGGTCGTCAATGTTCCGCCATGGTGGTGCTCGCACTAGCCATGCCGAATCATCTGCATAATGATAGGTATCTACATGTACCGCTTCGCCTGCTCATCCAAAAGGGCACGACGTGAAAACCAGAGCTAGAACGTGTTGCCAATGAAGCTTTTTCAGGGTGAGGCCATCACTCATCCGGTTGAAGAAAAAACGGGACAAAAGGAGAAAAAAAAAGGACCTACAAGCTCAAGGTAAAAAAATATGAAAGCAATTACTAAATTCGGATTTTTGATACTGTTGACTATATTTTGAGTCATTGGAGCGTCAGAAGCCATTCCTCAATATCATATCTTGGCCTTTAAGACTTCTGTTTCTGTATTCTATACCCGTCCCCTCCTTTACCAGAGGCCATGCTCTACCTTGCACTTATACATCTTTATTTCTTTATAACAGAGCATTTTGATCCTTGCACAGGCTGGCTTAAGTCAGATTTGTGGAGTAGCATGTAAGTGCTGCACACTCATTGCCTGGTGACAGGCAATGATGATACCCTTTGTTTTGGCATGCTTCTCATCTCATTATAAATTTATATTTATATGTGGGATTTTCTTTTCATCATACCCTCTCTCTGCATTTCTCTTTGTTCACTGGCTTCCACAATGTGAAACATGAATTTGCTCTGGTCTTATTCAAGGGGTTACGAAAATGCTTCATCAATATTATCTTCTAAGCGCTCTTATTGCAACCAGGCTCAGCATTATTTTATGTATGCATTTTAATTAACTGTGAGGTTTGCAACATCTTCCTTTTCCTTTTTCTTTTCATTTTCCTTTTTATTTTCCTTTTTATTTATTTTTTAGCCAAGCTAATAAGAACAATGTCATATCTGCAATGTTAATCCTATTGTTCCTTGCAGAGATTTTTCTCATTCTAGAGAGCGATATTCAGTTTCTTCAGCTTGGCAGTTTTTTATTAATTTTAATATTGAACATTAGTCCTCTTTCATGGTCAAACAATGAATGAAAGATTAAGCGCGAAGACCCTTTCTTAGCTAAGTTCTAGATGTCAAGATTTCTTCTCCTTCTTTTCTTTTTTCCCCCTCTCTTCTTTCTTTCTTTCTTCTAAGCAGGTCACACAATTGTTCCAGAAGCTTTAATTGCTCGCTTAATTCCTTCCTTATTCTTGACTATTACAGCTTCATTTACTCCGTCGTTTTGCAGGGGATTATTTGGGTGATACCAAAAATCTATCTTCGGTGTTCTATGGCCTCGATTTACCCGGATCCCGGATTGCATGTTAATCACTTTAACATCCACAGGTATTGACAGGCAACAGCAATATATACCCGGATAGCACCCTGAGTACAGATCATAATGCTTTGATGTGCCAAGGTCCGCAGTGCAACACCCCGAAATTGGCCTTGTCAATCATTATGTTCCCCGAGTGTTGCGCCATATGCGCTTACGGTGAAATCCTACGGGATCCTTCTATGGTTTTCTGTTCAATTTCCACGCCGAGAAATGAATCGGCCCTCCGGACCCTTTCGTTGTTTCTATTTGGAGCAACTCGCACTCTCCCGAGCCCTGCATGGTGAGAAACACCGGTACGGAGAATAAGCATCGCCTATCACAATGTTCGGTCTCCTCCACCCATTCAAAATGGACCTTCCTTTTTCTCTCGAAAGACGCAGTGAAACGAACCGCTCATATACTTGCTGCTCACGAGGGGTATAATGTCCTTTGCCTCGCAGGATTTGGGTCGGACTGTACGCCTCCCTTCCCCTCCCGCCCCAGTGCATGCATCATTAACCACAGCTTATAGGGATGGGATTTATTTTTTTAGAATCAGTGAGAGGATGCAGTTAGGCCCTGCATGCTTCCGTCTCGTTTCGCACCCCATTCCGGCCTACCGAGCGATTAATACCTATAGCGGAAATG
Source organism: Blastomyces silverae (assembly GCA_001014755.1). Classification (NCBI taxonomy): domain Eukaryota; kingdom Fungi; phylum Ascomycota; class Eurotiomycetes; order Onygenales; family Ajellomycetaceae; genus Blastomyces; species Blastomyces silverae. The sequence goes on along the minus strand of LDEV01001966.1, from coordinate 9,391 downwards.
GATATATAAACGGCCCATGCTCCCTCCTCACGAGCTCTGCATCTTTCCTCAAGAAAATCAATACCATCTTCAGAGGCAATTCTTGCTTGCTTGCAATCCATTATACAGTATATCCACCGCCTACAACCCAGAAACCCACAAGGTCACTCTCTAAACCCCAAGAAAAAACGCCTCCCATTATCCGAAGAACCACAACTTAAAAAACCAACAGAGAAAAAGAGAACAAGAAAAATTTAAAAATGCACTGCTCCATCCTCCTCGCCACGCTCACATTCGCCCTCATCGGAACACAAACCGCAATCGCCCTCCCAGCCCCAATGATCCAGGTCGAACAGTCAGCACAAGTGTCACTCACCACCCAAGACCAACAGCAGCTACAAGAACTCCTGGTAAAACAAAATATTCAAGGCGAGCAGTGCCTACGGTTCTGCTACCCCAAGCCGCCAATTTGCAACGGTATCGGAGCGGTACGCAATTTTCTTTTTCTTTTTCTTTTATTCATTATCATCATAACCCACCCTTTTTTTTCCTCCTCAATGTCAGCGAAGCGAAAAAGGTTCAATTTAACTAACAAAGTTTTCTCCCGGCCCTCTGGGGATGCGTATAAAAAAATATAGTATCCGAAAAACAGACCAATGCACAGACATGTATGTACTACGTCTTTTCTTTCTTTTCTTCCACAGCTTTTTTCTTCTTTTTTGCCCTTCCTTCCGCCTAACCTACGCCCCGTCCTGCTACTTGCCTTGACCCCTTTTTCGGCTCCCGTGCATTTCCCGCGTCCGCCAAGAGTGACAGAAAATGAAATCTCTTGTTGCTTTATTAAATAGCCAATTTTCTGACAATTTAATTACATCTAGTCACAATGCTGGACCTGCTGTGTCAGAAACTGATGAATATATCCTAATGCACTGAGCTAATTGTTGTTTGTTGCTGCTACTGAGAGAGAGAGACTCAGTTTGAGTTCAGAAAGATTTTCTTCTTCTTCTTCTTTTTCTTTCTTGTGCATATTGAAGAACAAACAGAGACAGAGAGAGGATTGAGAGTTTCTCTTCTTTGCATATGCTTTTCTATTGAAGTACAGCTTTTTAATATTATGAAGTCTTTGCTTTTAAATTTTCATTATAAGAATGAAGAAGCTGTCTATTTAACAGATGTCAATTCATTTAAATTCAATTAAAAATAATAAACATGCATATCTATTAATGAGACTGAAAGTTTCAAATAATAATATAGTAGTCACAGCTTTCTAAAAGAGTATCTATAATTATAATGTGAAATGGTTAATGATGAAAATATTGCATGTATAAAATGATTTTATGCAGGCTTGAGCTTTTTATAGCAAAAATGTGTAATGTCTTGCAAATAAGCTTGGAGAAAAGAGGCGGCAATGATGACAGAGAATTATATCACATACAACTCAATGCACTGCATAGAATCTTGCGCTCTCGCCCAATGCCATGCTACTTGGGGATGAATTGAGAGTGTCATAGTCAGTAAGCACCTCAGCGGAGAAAAAGAGAGAAAAAGTCAAAGAGAGCAATGTGAGAAACTGCTAGTTCTCAATGTTGATTGATAGATACGATGTTGATATCATGTAGTTCTTAGTTGGAGATAGAGGATAGGTTCGAAGGAAACGAGTTAGTTCCTGACGATAGTATGCAACGAGTTGAGATTTTGGAAGCGCAAAGTACCAAATAACCATATCAGAAAATATGGGTGGAGAGAACCATATTGCCAAACAACGGCAGTACAGTACTCCAGCAGCAGAAAGAAAGTTTGTGGCTGCACAGGCAGGGTGATGATTGATGCATGATCAGTTCTCTGCCTTCTTTGCATCGCAGATCTTTTGATATCTCTGTCGGGTATTGTCCGACCCGTCTGCATCATTTGAATATCCACATGGTGTGGTCCATGCAATATTTGGATACATGTATGGTGCATATATACACATATTTCTCGTGGTACCTGCTTTTCGCCCTGTCACGAACAATTAAAGATATGCCGGATATGCCGTTCCTTTGTGCCAAGTTGCTTTTAGAAATCAGTCCAAGAGCGCAGTATATAGTCCTTCTCCTTCCCTTTGCTTCCTGTTTCGATTCTCGGTTTGTTGCCCTTGGAATCTCATTCCCACCATCCCAAGCCCAACCGCAACCGTACCCTACCCTCACCCCACTGAGCCTTGATGGTCAATGCTTCTCGAAGATAAATATCGAAGACGGTCAGACTGATTGGAATGCAAGACATCTGGGCGGTGGGCCTGAGCCCTGAATAAATAGAATCTTCGTTCACCAGCAAGGAACCCTCGAAGTGCCTTTTCTTTGAGGTTTGCCCACTTATATAGCGAGCGAGCCAGGGTTTGCATCTGTGCAGGATGACCCATGTTTTATTCCAGCTTAGCGCGGCCCAGCAAATAATCTTACCATGCCGCATGGCTGCATGCAAGGCAGCTTTTCGATTTCGACGCTACTTCGGGGAAAACCACCCACGTCCTTCCGCCACGCGGCTAGGATTCACAAAGCCAGCGAGCGCACACCCCACACTGAGACTCCCGGTTAGTTTCTTACATCGTACGGAGTACACAGAAAAGGGAAAGCCCGCGGGCTGCTTCTTAGGTTGTTCCGTCCGGAATTTCGGGGTGGGGGGCGGCAAGATAGAAAAAGAAAACATTGAAACTTGGGGGTTTAGCTTGCTTTCTCCGCGCATCTACTCCGTAGTGCAGGACTATTTTGAGCAACCTCTGACAGTCTTGACACTCGAGGAGTAGCGATGAATCGATGATAGAACGAGAATCTGAAGATCTCTGAAGATTCTGACCACTGGAATGACGTTCTCTGCGAGGTTTATCATTGGCGAAAATCTTCCCCCGTGCTTAGCCTTTGCAGCCAAGTCGGTGCTCTCCAGCCCTATTTGCTAGCTCCAGCGTCAGCAGTAGCGAGCGAGAGATGTAACCTCAAAAAGGTTTGAAGCATCGAGGAGGAAGATGGAAGACAGAGTACATATTCTATCACCCACACAAACATTCCATATAGCACATCTGTAATCCGTAACTATCCCACCGTTGTTGTTTGGAAGTAAAGTACAACCTAGGTTCAAGATGTCTTAGTCAGGCCGTCATGTGACGTCGGTGCAAAAACCAATCAAACACGCCAGAGCACTGGCCGAGGATGCTCAGCGTCCCACCCCACGCCGTCCCGCACTAACCCGACGAAACTCAGCGCTGGCCGCGATTGCGCCAACCTCAACCTCTGCTCGCTTTCAGGGCTTCAGCCTCCACCCAGTCACCGTCTTCTCTGCCCTCGTTTTTGCGTGCTCTGCTTCTTTGCTTTTTTGAGCCCTCCTCCCCCAGATTCTATCGCCTGTTTTCTCCTGTGGTCTCCTGTTTCCAAGTCCCTCGTTGGTCTGCTGCAAAAATTGATCCCAC
>LDEV01001962.1:612-25537 GCA_001014755.1 Blastomyces silverae | reverse complement strand
CTCCGACAAGCTGCGGGGGCAAGGGTTGCGCTTGAGGCTGAACATTGTGTTTTCGCGCTTGGGCAGCGAGCATGCGTTCGGCCTGATCGCCGTGTCGTTCACCCTTACCGTCCTTTTTGTAGGCGTATTGGACAGAGACTTCTTTGTTCATGAGGTATTGACCGTTCATGTTTGCAATGGCGTCGTCCGAGGCTTCGAAGTTGGAGAAGGAGACGAAGCCGTAGCCCTTGGAAAGGTTCGCGTCATCTCGTGCAACCTAATACATACGGGTTAGTTTATCAAAAAACAAAGAAGAAGAAGAAGAGGAAGGAAGGAAGGAATGGCAAGTAGAGCAATACAGGCAACACATACCTTTGGAGCAGATATAAGACTCCCAAACCGACTGAAGGTGTCATATAACACCTGCTCTGTAACCATGGGGTCAAGATTGCCCACAAACAACTCTGCGCCAACCTCGACTGTCTTTTGCTTGTCTGCAGACGCCTTATTTACTCGGATGGGTTTCCCGTAGAGACGGACTTGGTTCATGATTCGAGCAGCATATTCGGCATCCTCCTCGCTGATGAATTCGACGAACCCGTAGCCCTGATGAGTCTGCGTGACGCGGTCCTTGGGGAGATGGACGTTGACGATGCGGCCGGCTTGGAGCATCAACTCCCAGACCAGGCTATCTGTGACGCGCTCGTCTAGGTTGCCGATATATACGGTCGCTTCTTTGTCTTGCTCCCTGTGAAGCCATTGTCAGCGTTCCATGCCGGGGATGTTGGGTGCTGCCTTACATACCAATGCCGGACTCCAGCCATGGTGGAGAGATGCGACCTGTGAGGCCTGCGATTGGTATTTTAAGAAAAAGGTTGCAGCTATGTATCGACAAGCTGGATACCTGTAAATGTGTTGGATATGGTTGGGTGTGGAAGTACAGGAAGAAATACACATGGAGAATTTCGCGGTGACGGGACATTGGAATTGCCCGATACGGCCTAACTGAGCTCTCTCTCCCTCGGCGAAAACCTTGTCCGCTCCAGCTTCAACCGTCAACTTCTGCGACTCGAACACCTCGACACCAGTTAAAAAATATCGACAAGCCCCAAAACGACAGCATCAACCACAAACAGAACGAGCGAACTATCTCTGTATCATATACAATTTTCCTCCGACCTCCAAAATGGTTCAGTTCTCCGAAGAGACCAAGGTAAGCCGCCTACTATGCGCCCGCAAAAGGTTTTCCTCCGCTAACCTGATTATAGGAACGTATTTCCAAGGTCATTGGCGTCTCCAGAGTGGCTATTCATTAGTGAGTGCATTTTTCCAGGAACCTACTTGATCTTTAATCTAATTACTGACCGCACTCCTATTACTCGTTGCAGTGGATATCTGCCTTTCATCATCTACCTTGGTGAGCATCGCTCTCTCTTTTCACCCAGTCCAGTCCAACGAAAGTCGTTTAGCTAACATTATATCAGGATACACATACAGCGAGCCACGGCCGCAACTCTTCAAGTACCTACCCTCAGATTGTGCCCTCACTGCAGTAAATGCAAAAGCGCATAAACATACTAACATACCTCGATATCAGGCTTTTCTCGCCCCTCGCATAAACCCAACCTTAAAGAAAAACGACATTGATCCCGGGATGGTTTTAGGGGAGGAAAGGCTGCCATTGACTGTATAAAACATAATGGAAAACTTTTACCGGTGGGATGGGAGCAAGGAGGGTCTTTTCCTTCTTCTGAAATGGTGTGCGCATATAGAATGCTGGGGGCGACGCTTGCGCGGGTAGAGGGGGTGCTGGGCAAGGGGTGCTGGACACTGGGTGTTTCCTCGATTCTTTTTCTAACTATAAATTGGAGTTGGAAGCATTTGTATATTAGTCCTCTTCTTTTCTCTATGTTTTTTTTTTTTTACTCGTTACGGGAATATCAACGGCTTAAACGGTTCTCAACCTGGTTGGATTTATTTAACAGGCGATTAATCGAATTCTTTTTTTACCCAGCCTTGTGGAATGCAGAGGAATTTACCTCTTGGAAAATTCATCTATAGAGCAGCTCGATATCCACTGCTTTTTAGACAAGCGGTTGCCGTATCCTTCTAAATGTTGTTTGGTTCCAAAGAAGTAGCAATAAAATGATAAATATCAAAATGGCTGCGGATAAACATGACAAAAAAGACGCCGACTCCATCCTTCACCACTCCAAACTCAACCCACCAACCAGCACCGAATCCACCGCCGCGGCCTCAACGTCTAAAACGAATAGAAAGGCCGCTTCGTCTCTCTCCCCAGAGTCGAAGTGTCCTCTAGGGGCTTCCTTAAAACGAGTCCATGAATGATAATCATGGCCTGTCGCCATCCGTTGTTGAGACAATAGCCGGCTTCACCGCCGGCATTTCGTCAACCCTCGCCGTCCACCCGCTCGATGTGATCAAGACGAGGCTCCAAGGTACAGTATACAGTGTCTTTATTTCTTTACGGGGGAATAACACCTGCTGATCCAATTCCGTTTTCCAGTGGACCGCTTCTCCTCCTCGCGCATCGGCAGCTCACTCCGCATCGCCCGCGGTATTGCCCGCAATGAGGGCGGGATCATCGCCGGCTTCTATCGTGGCCTCACGCCAAATCTGGTCGGCAATTCTGTGAGCTGGGGATTGTATTTCCTTTGGTACAGCAATATCAAAGACACTCTACATGTCTTCCATGGGTCGAGGAAGGAAGGAGGGCTGGGGTCGTTGGATTACTTCGTCGCATCTGGGGTTGCCGGTACGTTACAATACAATCTCTACACAGATTGTGGTCTCTTTCTTTACTAGCATATTTATTGAATATGATATGGATAAACTAATATTTTCCCTTACAGGTGTACTGACAGCCTTCCTCACGAACCCCATCTGGGTAATCAAAACCCGCATGCTCTCTACCGGCTCACACGTCCCGGGCGCCTACCCCTCTCTTGTCGCAGGTGTGCGCGCCATCTACCGCTCAGAAGGTATCTCAGGCTTCTACCGTGGAATGATCCCAGCTCTATTCGGAGTGAGCCACGGTGCGCTCCAGTTCATGGCGTACGAAAAGCTCAAACATTACCGCGCGGGCACGGCTGCTCCACAGCTAGAACATGCAACATCCTCATCTGCCGTTGGCGTGCCTGGAAACGGCAACTTAAACGGAAGCGCAGCAAGGTCCAAGGACCTGAGACTAAGCAACATGGACTACCTTGTCCTGTCTGGCGCGTCCAAGATATTCGCCGGCTGCGTGACGTATCCATACCAGGTGCTTAAAGCACGGCTGCAGACGTATGATGCGGCTGGGACGTATCGAGGCGTGGTGGATGCAATGGGCCAGATATGGCGCAAGGAAGGTTTGATAGGGTTTTATAAAGGGTTGGGACCGAATATGGTGCGCGTGTTGCCGAGTACCTGGGTGACATTTTTGGTTTATGAGAATGTTAGGATTTATTTATCCATGGGGCCGATAGACGGTTAGAGAGGGGGTTCGCCGATGGAAGAAGGACTATGGGGCTTTGTTTTTTGTTTGTTTTATGTAACTATATCTAAGGGGTTGATTTGTGTTTTTTTGTATATATTCAGGAGGTCTGCTACAGTGCTAAGGGCGTTTGTTTCGAGGCGGATTCGCTGCCTTGTGGTGAGGTCTGATGTTAATATACTCTGCATTTCAGGATATCTGTGTAGAAATATAATTCAGCGACACTAGTCGTATGGCTTTAAGGTCCTTCAGGCTTCTTCCCTTATATCCAAGCACTCGACATGTATATCAAAATATAGCAAATATTGTAATATGATAAACCTTATATCAATACCCTAATGTCGCCAAAGAAATAAGTAAAACCCGAACAAAATGGTAGTATAAGTAACCCAGTCGCCCAACACCTTGCTAAGTATTATATTTCCCGTATCCATACAACACCATAACTACCAGATAGGTATATTTTATCTTCTCCCTGCTTCGCTTTTATCTTCCCTCCGCTGTCTGTTCAAATATTCGCCCACAGCCCCGGCACTCTCCCGTCCCTTCCCAAATATGTTAAGGAAACCATATAGAGCTGTGTACGCAACCTAACACCGCACACACACACACACACACACACACCAAAAGGTCCCTGAAAGTCCCAGTCCAAACGCTATGCACAATCCCAGCTTCAATAGTTTTGCCGATGATCATGGCCATAATGAACGCCTTTTTCTTTCCCTTCCTTCCTCCACTCCTTTTTTTCCCCTGCTTTATCACTGTAAAAACGGCGCCTTGCCAATGCGCGATAAAAAGTGAAACAAAGGGAACAGGTATACAACAAAACTTAGATGACTCAGATTCCAAAAGCAGCAAGGGAAATATATTCCATATCCGAGTCGAAAACACGCACACGCAAAAGAGGTATATAGAGCCGAAGAACAAAAAGTAGGAAACAGAAATAAGGCGAAGAAAAGGAGAGGGGGAATAAAAGGTATTAAATATATAAGTACGGAAAAATCTCCGATAAAATCAGCACACTGGGCAAGCGACTGAATAATCCCTCCAGGAGCAGGGCAAGAAACGAGAGAAAGCGTCCCATAAAGGGGGGTATGGAACTATAGTGGCGTTGCGGAGCGCGCAAAAGTTTAGTAGCTTATGATAGACTTGTCCTTCCCGGTTCGGGTTATAGATTTCACAGGAAACAGGCCAGGTATCAGTGCATGAAACTGGTAGATAGGCGCGGGTTCGCGCACGAAATCGCAACTGAAAAAGCTGTATTGTCCGAAGCCCGCCTGGCGGTAGCGATTAGGTCTCCTTGTTATGCAATTCCGCTGACACCCATGATAACATTCGCGGAGGACGGGGCAGTACGGTTCGCTCTCAATGATGACCACCGTTTCTATGATGGTAAAACTGCTCACGGTAATCTGGCTCGTCGCTGCTGGAAGTCATCACTGCTGATGCGCGGTCATAACTTCGACTGCGGCCTTTGGCCTCATCCTCGCTTTCCGAATGGCTCCCATCATAGGCGCTAGTTGAGTGTTTGGCAGTTGATACACGGCGGTCCTTACCACGGCCCTTGATGCCCTTGTTGCTATTCCGGTAGAGAGTGGAGAAGTAACTCCACAACTCCCTGTCCTGCGGGGACATGCGGTCGATGTCGCCAATGGATGCGAATCGTAGGGTCAGGTTTCGGAGGGTTTGGGCGTGGAATTTATTTTGGTGGGACTGCATTGTTGTGGGAATGTTAGTGCTTTTTACGAGTGAAACGGGCTGTTTGGCTCCAGGCTGAATGGCGATACTGACTTTGAGATTTCCTAATTGCGTAAATTGTTTCCCGCAATCGTCTAGTTGACATTTAAAGGGTTTTGCCTGTTCATGTGTAATTTTGTGGGCGCGAACATTGCCTCGCTGGGCAAATTTCTTATGGCATATTTCGCACGAGTATGGTTTCTCGCCCGTATGTCTTCGCTCATGTGTCTGCAGGATACGGCTGTAAGTATATCGTGCATAGGTTCGAGCCGTGAGACTTTTGTTTCTTCTCGACTCACCTTAAGATTTCCCAGCTGAGAGAACCGCTGGCCACATGATGGCTCTTTGCATGTCTATACAAATCCATAATGAGCCTCCATTTCCCAGTACCATCAAAAGCAACGATTTTCAAGGACCAACTTACAAATGGCTTGTCGCCAGTATGTGCCCGCATATGGATATCCAGATGCGTCTTCTGGAAAAAGCTCTTCCTGCAATGGGGAAGGGTGCATTCGTATTTCCTTTTGGCTTTTTGGTTCGAGGGCGGAACACGATCTTGAGGAGCGTTAGGGAAAATAGCCTGGTTCCCGGCCATTTGGTTGGTGTAAGCTGGGTGAATCCAATTGGCGACACCATTATTAAACTTTTGATGCAAAGGAGGGAGTTGATGTTCCACTTGAGGTGATGCTGGTTGCGGTTTAGACTGTATGGCCTTCATCAGAGTATCCACTTCTGTCCCAAACGCCACCTCGGGCTTGGGCAAAGGCTTCGAGTCCTCATGCTGCGTGGTATTTCGGGCTGGTGCGACGCTTACGCGCTGCGGTCGTGGTGGTGGAGGAGGGCGAGCAGCAGGAGTAGGAGCAGGAGGGAGAGTGTCTTCCTTTGGTGGCGAAGGTCTGATTAAACGCTGGTTGGGATTTTTGATATGACGGAGATCTGAAAGCTGGTGTACCGGATTCGTCTCAGTGGCCAGCCGATGATGATGCGAATTCACTTGGGGATTCGGATTCGGATTCGCGTTAAAGTAGCCCTGATAGGATGTATGATGAGGATGGTTATTCAATATGTGACCGAAACCGCCGAATGACGGTGGCTGCAGAGGGGTTGAATATGGAATTGGTGGGTTCGAGAAGTACGCGATATTCTGGTCATGGTGATGGTGATGATGATGTTGTTGGTGTGGAGCCATCATGCGGCGGTGGGCAACAGCGTTCATGTCATGGTTCGTGACATTATATGTAACTGGGACCGCCGTCTCCATCTCGAATTTCAGCGGACGAGCAGAGCGAGCGCGAGGTCCGACCTTGTCTGTACGGCGCAGCTAACGAAGGCGTGGGAGGGTGGGTTTCCTTCCTTGAGGCCAGCGGAGAATAACAATGACATTCGGCGCACGTCAGTTGGAATAAAGATAGTGTAGCTTGATTTCTTTTTCTATTATTTTGTTCTTTTCTTTGCTTTTCCTTTTTTTTTTAGAACAAGCTTCTTTGCTTTTTCTTCTTCTGCTTTTCTTTTGCTACCTCTGCCGATGACGATTGGCTTTAAATGTTCTCCGCAGGGAAGAGAGCTGCTAAGTCGACATGCGGCGCAAGTAAACTGCTGCGAATAGAGTGTGATTTTGGTCTCTAGAAGCTGGTCATGCAATCGCCGCGATCGCAATTGGTCCCCAGCACTTGCCAAGAATAGCTCGTAGTTGAGAAAAGGCAGACGGGGAGGCAGAATGATAAATATGGTGAGGCCCTGTGAGGTCCTGCCCTGGTTGTTCAATCAAAAAAACCAAAAGTGTGTTTTCGAACGGGTTCAAGGATCAAACGGGGTCCCAAGAGTTGCGCAGGCAAACACTTAAAAAGGGTTGAAGGAAACCAGAGGTAAGATATAAGTTACAATGACTCTGGAGATCGGCAGCACACAAAAGCGGAGTATGGCGTTGGAACTTGGGGCAAGATACGCCAGGGGACTGAGAGTTCAGACCACAGTTTGTTTCCCGACTAGGGTTCCAGGGGGACGAAGCCTATTGGGGGCAAGAATACCAGGAAACAGAAGACTAGATAGTTGGATGGGGCAAATAGGAAACGATAAAAGGAGGCCAAGAGCAAGATGATAGGAAAGGTTGGCGCCTTAATTGTCGTTACCCGCGAAAATAAAAATTAAAGCAAAAAAGTAATGACGTGCGTTTTGGATATTCTCCTCTACAGCTGCAGATTCGAATTTTAATAAGAGGTTGAACCCCAAAAAATACTGTTAAGATGGGGAAGAGCGTGGGAGTCAGGCGAAGGTTGGATCTTGGGATAGCATGAGCTAACTCGGATATCCCTGGCAGGAAATGGTGGTGGGTTACTGGCTGGCAGATGCAGCTCTCAAGCCCCCAAAATGGTTCAGGGCTTGAAATTAAGCAGACACTAAAAAAATCCACACTGGGCAGTTAGCTTAGCGTCAGTTTGGGGGGCCGGCCGTAAAAACAAGGCCCGGATGTGAGCAGGAGAAAGCCCAATAATGGCGACCATCCGCGGGTGCCTCAGCGAGGCAAGGTGGATCTAGACGAAGACCGCCAGGAACCCGGACAAGAACAATGGTCAGCAAGCTAGCAGTTGGGCTTTACCTATTCAGAGGGTAGTTGCAACCACTAATAAAAATGGCAGATGGTATTCGTGCTCGGAAGTATCATTATCATATTGTCATTTTTATCATAATGACCAGAGTACTCCTTAATAATGAATACATGTTTCTTCCTTGACTCAACCGTATAAGGCAAGAGTTGGCATCTCGTCCGGAGTTCTTGTTTTTTACAAAGTAATACTCGAAAGAGGCCTGCCTTTTTTGGACCTTCATCGACCTGAAGATCCCGATCCAGAACGGCCGTCGGCTGAGCACCGGCTCGATGCACAGTCGCAGGATTTTCATTTTGCCAAGGTGCAAGTTTCCTTATTAAGTTGAACCAACCCAGCCTTGAGAAAAAAAGGGCTGTGGTTGATTCGTCACTCTGTTTCGCTCTTGGTCACCCGCTGCGATTGCTGGTGGGGAGGAAATGGGGGATATGACCGGGTCCGACGGATGAAGCATTATTGAAGAGCAGACAGTGGGCGGGAAGCACGACTCTGGGCTAGCCCAACACTGCGCCCGTAGGCTGTACGCACACCCAAGTGCCAGAGCAAGGCCCACTCGTTAGTTAGAGATGCTTATAATTTCTCGATCTTTCTGCAGCAGGGTTGACCACTTTGACGACTAATCGGGCTAAAGCAGTGTGAACCCGGCCGCACGAGGCGGCGCACCAATCGCGGAAGATCAGGAAGGTTCCGTCGTGGGTTGAAATGGTGTAGCCAAGCTTGAATTGTGACTTGCCAGGCTGCTCGGCGCTGCTGCAGAGATACCAGAGCCATCACTGGAAGGAACCAAACGCCAACTGGCGCGGGGATGTCGCCCGTGGGCCAATCTGATACGGCGGACACCCTGACCAATGCAGGGATAGATGTGTTGGTGCGAGGCTGCACGCATCAGGTGTCTGGCACCTCAAACACGTCGACCCTTGATTTACAAAGTAAGTAAGGCGGGTCAAATCAAGAAGCTATGCTAGTTAGTGAGTTGACCTTGCGACTTGGTGCTTCGGAGCTGTCGGGAATCGTAGAGAAAATGAGAAAACCTCCCAAGGCCAGATGCTCAGAAAGCGAACTCCTGGAGTGCCGGAGAGAGCTGTCGAGACAGGCTTCAGGGGGGAGGTGCCGTATGTGCACAACAGCAGGGAGGGTCGCAGGGTGGCGCGCCCGCTAGCCTCTGACTGGCCATACAATCGTGGGAGCTGTTCCAATGAGAGAGCTAGTTCAGCTAGCCAACCAGGGGGACAAAGGAGTTTTTGAACCCGTCACGGCGAACATCTCCAGGCGGGTTCGGCTGAGAGTTGGTTCAAACCCCCAAAAGCCAACATGACACAGACTTTACGGGGGCACAAAGTACGCGATTTAGCGCTCGACAATGCCGATGGCTTGGTATCAAATGCTCGCAAAAGGGCCAAGATGACAGGCAAGCTGACAGCCTGACACGCCTGTTATTCTTATTACCGCACTTTGCATGTTGTTAGAATCCAGTCGTCTTTTTCCTGTAATGCTGTTTTAAAACAACAAGAGATTCAACATACAAAGAGTACTCTGTTCATATCTGTAGTCTGTACCGTTGCGCAACTCCGCCCAGGCCCAGGGCCAATTCCAAGATCTCGATCAGACCTTGCCAGCCGCAAAAATGGGTCGGCCCGTTCCCTTGTTCCAGAGGGCTGCGTGCAATTTGCCGGCTACGAGCCGACGACCTTTGAGGTGAAATGATGTAGATAAATTGTTGTGGCTGTGGCTGTTGTTGTTGATGTCGTTGTCGTTGGTCGGTTCTGGAGACAAGACGACATCCGGTTTCTTTCCCTTGCCTCAACAATCGCATTCTACACATTATTCTACACATTCTACACATGTTATCCCACCCGCCAATTCAACATAGTCATTCCCGGTTTCTACAGCTCAAGGCGTATTTCCATCACTTGCTCTTCTGACACGACCTCCACTTTTTAGTCAATTCATATTATTAGTGGGCTCCGGACCGTGGGCAGAACGTCAGATATTGGGATATCTCATCTCTCTTTGAACTAAACATGGCCTAACTCCGTACTTATCCCTAACATCACTTTTTGCTCTTCAAGTGGACCCCCATGGTCCTCAGAGCCCCTTGAAGATGTGCTCCGTATCGCTGAGTTATTTGACAAAGAAATATCTGCGTCATCGATTGTCTTGATTCGGCTCGTCGGAATCAGACTATCAGCAGGAAATCCACAAGCATTCATCACTAACGATAATCCCATCCCCGCCAGAAAAAAGCAAAAATACACACTTCACAGGGAGTCAGGGACCTGTTTCCCGCGCTATTCGCAGAAACCCGCGTGACTGATCTCCAAGGCTAGTGGCCGGGCTAGTCGAGTCTCCATCCCTGGATTTCTGGCTGAGGCGGGGAGGGCGTTCAGCGCTGAATTATTAGCGGAAAAGTATTTCAGCAAATAAAAAAAAAGCAATTATCCATCCCCAGCTCAAGGGGGAAAGGGGGCCGGTAAACGGACGAAGCATGACAAGGGACAAAGCAGAGCCACCAGCCTACTGTTTGAAAACGCGCTTGCGACAAACATTATCACGGAGATAAAGTTAAGCCAGATCGAATCATCAATGCCCGCATGCATGTGCACATTTAGGGGAGCATCGTTGACCAACTGGCTGGGCCGCCGCTTTTTTTGCTTTTTTTTCATCCCCTCCCTTCTCGTTGCTTTTTCGTTCCGTCTGTGCATGCATATCCATGGATCTACTTTTTTTTATCGATTTGCAAAGCTCAAAGGGTGCCGAGAAGTCCTTGTCATATCGTAAGAAAAGTGACCTTCAACTTTGAACAAGGAAACCAAGGCATTGCTACATGTACTGTACCTCCAGCAAACCTTGATATGGATATGACAGATAATAACAGGAATAAGAAAAAGAAAAAATAAAAAAAAATAAAAAACAATGGGCCCGAACGAATTCCCGGAAACAGATCACTCCAACATCCTCACCTTTCTTTTTCTCAGTTTGGTCTTTGCTTCTTTTAAGGCGAGCTCATTTCTTTTTCCTCTGTTCTCGACGGAGTGGCGCCGGCCGCACGCTGGGCAAAGAGGAGATGGGAGCCCCCTCAATGCTCATCGAAACTCATATTGCTCTGACGACGCACGCTTCGGGGGACACAGGGAGGCATGGCCCACGGAACGGCCGACATGACCTGTCAGTGCGGCGCATTTTGAGATCCCTTTAAAAGTCTTACCTGTGGAGCTACGTGTCAAGAGGTGTTTCATGTGCGCGGGTGCGCAGCTATTGTGCATCGCCTTTCATAGAAAGCTTGCGCCTTCTTCCCCCACACTGGCACACCCCTCACCGAGAGACTTCGTAAAAGCCAGCATTATTTTACAGGGGCGACAAACGCCAGTCAGTAGTGAGAAAGCACCCTTGCGACACACCGTTCCGCAGTGGCAGAAGTGAGTGCGTCTTCGGAAGAGGGATCCTCCAGCATGGAGGAGTTAGCCAACAGCCAATCCAAGCCAGTGAAAAGTTGGTAGATTTTTGGGGGAATCTTTACCTAATTTTTCGAATCTGGGGGTCGTCATGCACATTTTCGTTGATTTAGCGGGAACGAGTCGTGAGCTTCGTCCCCATCCCGCAGAAAAAAGAAAAAACCGATGTAAGAAACAAGCACAATTTTATCCGGCTTTTGATTTGAAGATCGAAAAAGCCCCCTTCTTGTAAATGGGCGAATGTCAACCTCTGGGAAGTTCTGGCTCAGATCCCCCGGCTTTTATTCAAGACCATCAGACTATCGCTTGTTAAGTGTCCGATCTGCGGTCGATGTTTGAACATGGTGGGATCACTCCAGACTGCAAACTAATCCGTAAAAAGGAGAACATTCTGGCCGTGGGATTTGGCGGCGACCGCGGTTCGATTATTGGCTCAGTTTTCCAGTTATAATCTCCCACGCCCAATGTTTCTGATTTACGATTGTCATGAAACGGCGGGGGAGAAGAGAGTAAGCCATGCTCTGGCTTCACGGCCCCCATTTTTCTTCTTTCCCCCTTAGGCTTGGGGGGGAGTTATGTTTTCTTTTTCTTTTCGGCTTACTTGGGTAACTCGGTGATCCCGTATTTGAACAATCAACGCGGGTAACTCACCAGGATCAGGATCCAAAAAATAAAACCCACCGGGTACCGATTTCGCAAACAAAATAATTAGCCCGCCGAATCACAAGCGGGTAGATATCCACTTTGTCTGTGTGAAAATACAGCGTACACCGACGCCACGGCGCCATCGTTTCCTTTTGGCTTGGTGAACGAACCACGCGTCCGGTCCTTGCACCCCCAACATGGCAGCACAAGAATGACGATTGTGGGCTAACAGACATCGTATTGTTTTCTCACCAATAGAGCTGCCTGAAGATGTCGCCGTGCTCTCCGCGCCGCCTTCGGATCGGGACCTTGAAAGCAATTTTTTCTCTGCTGTGAAACACTGTGTGCCGCTTGCAAAAATAACCACTCCATATAGACAGACTTCTTCTCACGACGCTTCGGATTAAAAGATTTATGTCCCGAAGCTGTACAACGTTGTCAAGCTCAATCGAGATTTCAGATTCCACACGACCCGAATATAACATTTGACAACCGAACAACTGGATTGTCTCTTCCATCCTAGGGAAGGGATAACATGTGGACGTGCTTCAGTCGCTGGTCACATTCGAATGCCGGCTGTGGAGAAGATTTTCTGCAAGACAACGGGCTTATCTCCTGAGCCCTGGAAACCGGGGAAGTGGGAAAGGCAGCCTGGGTGTCAATAGCTGCTAATATTGTCCGGAGATAAGACCAGTTACCGCATAAACCGGTGGCCCAGTGGGCGACATGTTTCGCCCCGACCGGGGGCTCCACTGATGGCAGGCTGCAGATGTATGTATGGTCATGGATGAACGCATATGGGAAGGGAGTCAAAAGTGTCAAAGCATGAAAATCATCCGTAAAAGCCCAGACAATCAATCGCCTTTGATTATCACATCCATGGCATGCGTATATTCAACCATGCTGGTTTTGATGAGACCATTTTGATATTCCCAGCTCTTTTCTAGTGACCAAAAGAGGGTTGATGAACTTCTGTGCTTTTGCGGCGAGGATATCCAAATCCTCCCACTTTAAAAAGCCATCGTTTTATCGCTAACTGCGCGACAATGGTAGTAGTTTCTCTCTGATACAGATACACAACTGACAGCACTGTAACTCACGTCCATTTCTTCTTCAAAAAATCTTAGTATTTAGAACTGTTGAGGTCGATTGTCTTCTTGGCCCGTCAGGCACCCGGCCATTTGATAGATATTCGAGAGAAACCCTACTCCGTACATTGAAGTGGTTAGATCTATTAAATTTACTATCATGAACATGTGGAGAAGAAGCAAATAGCATACTTGAACCACGTTTTTTTTCCTTTCCTTTCTTTTTCCTTTTTCGTTTTGCTTTTCCTTCCTTTTCTTTTTTTCCCTTTCTTTTCTTTTCTTGTTTTGTTTTGTTTTGTTGTCTTTTTAGTTCTTTGAAAGATAACTTTATTTAGACGACGACAGCCCGAACCGAAAGCCCAAAGAGGGTCAGTTTCGGCTTCACTTTCGGCCGCGATGTATATATAATCTTCTCCTATTTGCGCCATCGTTGTCGGCATCTTCAGTCAAGCATGCCACCAGCTACTGTACCTATTCTGCTCCCCCGTGGTTCACCTCAGTGCCATTTCGACAGATCGATCTATTTTTCTTTCTGTATCTTCGTCCCCCCAGCGCTTGCGTTTCTGAAACCTCTGGTCAAACAACCGGCCGGAATCTGGCATACAGTTAGCTTCTTTCACGCTTTCGTCAGATGGGTATTGACTGCCCAGGAAAATCCCATCCGGGCCGAATACTTCAGAGGAGTTGAAGTCAGCAAGGGCTAATGTACATGTACTTGGTTGTGCGATGATATTTTATCTGATAACTTCCACATGGTGAACAAACGCAAGCCAGCTTGCTTCCATATGTGGGTGGCATAATGGGATGTAATGCGGATACTGCGACAAACGTTCCCCGCGGTAGCGCATTAAAGGAGCTCGATGCAAACCGTGACCATTCACACAAAGTTCCTCCCTGCCTATTTCCTCATCCGAACTGGGTGGGTGGTTGTCTGGAAGTCCTGCCCGCCGTGGAATAAGGGGGCGCGAGAAACAGCGCGAGCCCGATAGTTCGGTAGCCACTGGCTGTCGATACGTCTTTATCCCACTCACAGGGCAATTTCTTGTGGTCCATTCCACCACCGAGATGTTGGCGTATTGAATGGAAGTGACGCCTGGACGCAGGTAATAATAGGCTTCAGGGCGCAACTGGAATAATGATAGCCCCCTATGGCATACATGTTGGATTGGGCCAAACTCAGAAATAGCCAAACTCAGTATGAGGGGAGTTGATGCATACCCAAAGCACCCGAAGCACGCATTGAAGACCATGTAAGAATTGCTCATGCAACGGCCATTCTTCCCTCCGCCCACCTATTGCCTCATTCTGTGCAAATTCCTATATGATGAACTCCGTTTGCCTGGCCCCAAGACATCTCTCACTTCATCATACTGATCCAACCGTGTGATCCCTCGTTCGGGAAGAGTTCTCCAGCAGTTTCATGAATCGGTTTGGCGATTCCTACATCCCAAAGAGGGAGAGAGAGAGAGAGAGAGAGAGAGACCTGTTCACGCACCCTCGGATTCCTCCTTTAATTCACCGGAGGAACTAGATGGAAATGATAATTGATTTTTTCGTTAACACCAAGCATTTATGCCCAGCTTCATCGGCCGAGACTGATAGATGATGGTAACATCAATCACCCGTGATTACAAGAACGTCTAGTTCCTGAGACTCCCGACCACCCCAAGGGCTTTGAGAATGTTGTTTTTCATCGCGTTTGCATCAAGATGTTCTTCTGGGTTGGAATTGTCTGTTGCGATTCATCTGAGTTATGCATGTACATGTACATACATACCTCTATCCGCTTATCCACTGACTTGTTGGGAAATAAATAGACATGGATATATTCAAGCAACATACCAGTTACATGCAATCAATTTCACTGCCTGCGTGGGATAAAGGGTGTGTATGATAGATTTCGCCGGCAGCTTGGGTAGCTTTACATTACAACAAGGAACACCTCCTGCAATGTGTGGACACAGTTTCCTCGAGGTTTGGAAGCAATTGCAGTAATAAACTGTGGCCAGATGAGTGTCAAGATATCTCGTGCAGGACGTGTAAAACTCCCATCCCGGCGTGATCAACACTGGTCAAGTGCCTGGAACAAGTTGATCTCATCAAGGGGCGGGAGATACAATTAATTGAACGCCAATTGTCGTCCAGATGGTATGCTCATCCAATCCGGAAAACACTCATAGGTATGTACATATGTATACACGTTGCTAGTATTCTCACTACGCCGCGGTGGAAGTGGAGGGAGAGGGCTAAAGAAGAATGGTTATCCTCATAGAAAAATAAATATCTTTTCCTTTCCCTAGGCTAGATAACTTACGTAGGTAGATAGTGCAATATAATAATATTAAAATAGAAACCGAACTTCAAGCTTCCAAACTTCCAAAACCTTGCAATTTGGCACAGGCACACACACTGGAATAACAGAATAACAGAATTACCAGCCCTCCCCATCTTCATTTCCATATCATTTACCCGACCAATACCAACTTTCTGCAAAGAAGGGATGATGAAAATGGAAAATTCAACACTCCAAAAAGCTACCTCTTCCAAGGGGGTGGGGGGAAAAGTTGGAAGGGTAGAATAATAAGGATGACGATAACAAAAAACGGCGAAAGGGAATAAAAAGGAAGATAGCACAGCTATAAAATCAATCAAAAGGAAACCCGGTAATGAGTACATAAACCATAGAAACGAAAACAAAACGTAAAAAAAAATAGAAAAAAGAAAACCCGGTAAGAAATTTATTAACAACCCGTACAGATCCTTTGGCGAAAACAAAAAAAGAAAAAGAGAGAAAAGAAAACCACCTTTGCCATTCCCATTTCCGTTTTTATTTCCCCTCTCTCCACAACCCCACAACACACAACCAACTAGCTTCTCTATCAGTTTCCCTTTGCCTACTTCTCTCCCTCCCTCACAATACACCCCACCCCGAATGTGAGATGTAAAATCAAAACTAGATAGGGATGAGTGAAGATATAAAGAATATGCAGACGGATAGGACGGTTTTCGAGAAGAAAAGGGGGGATATGGGGAGGATAGGGTACGGCGAGTCAATTATATAGTAATCCACATTGTAAAAATGTCTCCCTTGCTTAAGAATGTGCGTTCAGTTCATTATACTTTGTCCAAGAGTTTGCTCGTGCGGTCTGCTTCCTATGAACCGTGTATCATGTGTTGGGTTGTATGTTTCATAGGTGATTGGATGGGTTGGTTTGCATAGGTGTGCCATGAATGGGTCGTCGTTTGAAGAGAGCGTGTCGAGATGAAAAAAGGGGAAAAAATTTGCTTATGACCTTCGATCCCAGTTGGTATAGCTATTGCCACAGGCGGGTTTTATTTCAGTCAGTATCTTAACCTGGTATGACATATAACTAGTTAATATGCGAGGCGACAAATGCAAAGAGCGGGAAGGGGGGGGGTTTGGATGCAGAACCAGCGGTTGGCTACTTAGTTTGGACCGGAACCAGGACATTATGGGTCCTAATAATGGTGACAAATAATGGAATATGGGGAGAAAAATACAAAATCAAAGAAAATAATGAAAACTAACCTCCAGATTCTAGCACGCATGTCACCGCTCCCGGTAGCGAACAAGTTCCCGGTTGGGCTCGGCGCGACAGAGATGACTATTGTTTACCGAAAAAGCAGATGGTTAGAATATAAAACGACACCAGCAACGGGAACAATTGAAAACTAACCCGAATTCTTATGACCCTGCAACATCATCTGCGCATTTCCAGTAGCGGGATCCCAGAACTGCACGCCACGATCCTTAGAACCACTCATCACCCAGCGTCCATCGGGTGTCAAGCAAACGCTAAGAACAAAGTCCTGCAAAGAGAAGAGCACGTCAGTTTATTTTGCAACGCGTGACAAAAAACAGTTTGGTGAAAGAAGTTCGCCTCAAAACTAACCTTATGGCCCTCAAATGTCCGAACACACTTGCCGCCCTTCGGACCCGCCCCAGGAACCATGCCCCTCGGCGGCGTCAACTCCCACATCTTAATAGTCTTATCTAGACTTCCTGAGACAAGGTCCCTGCCATTGGGCGCGAAGGCAACGGAGTAAACACTGTCCATGTGTCCATCAGGGTTCTCCAGGCGTTCGACTAAATATCCAGTCGTCGTGTCCCAGACTCGAACGCTCTTATCAAGAGATCCGGCAGCTACGAAGCGCCCGTCAGGGGAAATGGCGACAGTTGTAACGCCGTCTTCGATGCTGAGGATGAGTTCCTGTTTGCCATCGACGATATCCCAGAGGCGAACGGTCTTGTCGCCGGAACCGGATGCGATGTAACGACCATTGCGGGCGAAGTCGAGGGAGTAAATATCTTGCTCGTGGCCGGAGAAGATGTGTTTTATGGTTCGGTTAGCAATATCCCACACCTATAGTATAACACGGTTAGTAAACTGTCAACCCGAGAGGAAGTCGATAGGATGAGAAAAGGACATATTTCGTACTCTGATTTGTTTATCCTCCGCACCAGTAGCCAAGTATCTTCCATCAGGACTGAAGCAGACGCTGCGAATATAGAGGTCTCCGTCTTTATCAAGCACACTTTCATCCTGCAAAGAAGTAACCAGCTGTCCAGTCGCAACATCAAAGATCTGCGCAGAGTGGTTGCAGCCAGTAGCAACATATTTGCCGTCATTGCTAAATCTGACACAGCAGACAACGCTATCATGAACGAGGTGATGGACAAGGTCGACATCCAGAACGCGCGGAACCTCAGGGTTGAAAACGGCGTACCAATCGGCGCCTTCCTTTTTCTGGCTCGGGGGGAGCTTGTCGGGATCGAGATCCGCTAATGTGTTTCCAACGCGATAGCTCAGTTGCTGGCTAGTGGGAGTGGGACGAGGAATCTGAGGTGAGGCGCGCGGGTCAGGGTAGGCAACCTGGTGATTTTGCTGAGGAGTAGCCGGGCCAGGGGGCGCGCGGTTGGCTCTGCCTTTTCCTGGGCCTGGAGAAGAAGTCGGGGGAGGTGGAGGTCCATATCCTGTATAAGGGTCACTCATTAGAAATGATTTGTTCCTCTTATCTGGTTTAACGGTGTGGGATTGGGCTTGGAGCATACCGTTGACTGCTGAGGCGGGCTGATATCCTCCAAACGCACCTTGCTGTGGTTGAGGGGGTCCTTGGGGAGCGGACCCGGGCTGTTGAAGCGCGTGCTGGGGTGGCTGTTGTTGATCCTGTGGAGGAGGGGGTGCAAGCGCAGGAGCTCCACCTCCGGGATTGGCCATGATACCGCCAAATAGATTAGCAGGGCCATGGCCAAGAGCCGGGGGAGGAGCCTGGGAAGGCCCAGCATGTGTTGGCGGGCCTCCAATATGGGACTGAGGTAGATGGACGCCCCGAGATTCAAGTTCTCGTCGCAAGGTGCGTATTTCAGCCTCGTATCTGTCGCAAAGTAAGCACACGAACAAGA
Source organism: Blastomyces silverae (assembly GCA_001014755.1). NCBI lineage: Eukaryota > Fungi > Ascomycota > Eurotiomycetes > Onygenales > Ajellomycetaceae > Blastomyces > Blastomyces silverae. Next base: position 7,112 of record LDEV01001962.1, on the reverse strand, counting down.
AGCAATAAAACGGTCGGCTAATTTCTTCATGGGAGAATATAAAAAAGACGATAAAAACATACTCTTGCTTCATTTTTATCTGTGCTTGTTCCAACTGGTAAACCTTTTGCCGGATCATCTCCATCTCCTGGAGCTGACCAGTCACTGCCAATGAATGTTCGTCAGCTAAGGACATCACATACTGCGAAAAAGGAAGCTAATTGCACCCGAATAGAGAATAACCATATACTTGGCATGTCAATTTTTCATGGCGATGTTTTGTTTGACAAAAAGGCCCGCCTTGATCGAGCATTTAGAGGGGGAGGGGGGATTTTAAAAAAATTTAAAAAAAAATTTAAATTTAAAAAGAGACGCACATTGATGCTCGAACTCCCCAGTACTCCGCGATTGGTTCTCATATTCCTGTCGTAGCTGGTCCAACAACTCTGTTAAACGAGAGTTAGGAGCGGCAACCATGCCACGATGTGGATTATACATGGTTTCCCTTTGGTAACCTTTCTGTTTCTTTTCTTGCGCGGTTTTTTTTTAAAGGTGGTTGACGGCGCGCAAGCCTGCAAGGGGCGTGGCTGGCCGTTAAGTTATTTATCTAAGTTATTTCCCCCTTTTACTTTATTGAAAGAGTTCGACGAGAAGGGTTGGGATTTGGAGGTGTGCGATGACGCCGTTTCCCTTGGGCTGGATAAGGGAGATGGTCTGTGGAGGAGGGGGGAGGGTGGATTGTAGGGATGTGAGGGCGAGCTGTGTGGAAGGCTGGCAAGGTCAGCGCATCTGTATTGCTATTGTATAGGCCGATCGCAATGCTGATTATGGATGGTTGACGGGGTTGATGGGTGTTGATGATGATGATGACGAGAATGGTGATGGTGGAGGTTTTGAGTTGAGGTTGCTGGCGTTGGCGTGGTTGGGAAGGAGAAGGGACGGAAGCGCCGCCGCTAATTACCAAATTGGGAATGAGGCTGAGATTTGACGCCAGAAGCGAAGTGGGACGGATCTTGGCCACCACAGATACAAAAAAAACACCACCTCCAGCCAGGGCAACAATTATTCGAGGACAGACAGGACAGTTACCTTCGAGAGGAATTAGGTTGGCCAAGTCAGTGGATGGAAATGGAAAAAAGAGCAAAGATGGATGTGGGTGGATGTGGGTGGATGGATGTTGAGCGAGGACTAGCGGGGATCGAGCCAGCGAGGAAAGAAGAGGCACAAAGATAAGATGAAAGAGGATGGAAGAAGCAAAAGGTGGAGGACGAAGAGAAAAGCTGGATTATTCCCGACCGATTGCCGTGCCGCCGTGTCCGTGCGATGATGCGATCTAACAGAGGTTCAGGATCCTGGGAACAGAGCAAAGGCGATTCCAAGGGAGAACGCAAACCATAATAATAATCACGACGACGAAGAACGGGCGGGTGGTACTGTGCAACGCCCCCCTGGGAGTTACGCCCACCTCACAACAAGCGGACAAGCACTAGAAGCGGGTAAATACCTGGGCTGTCTGTCCCTTGGGGCTGGCCTCCCCGGTAAGCCTTGGGCAAGGAAGCCTAGGTAAAAGTGGTTAAATCTGGGTACTGGAGGTGGGTTGAGGTGTGGGTTGCGGTGGGTAAAGCTGCATGCAAGCGAAAGCTAGAAATAAAGGAAAGAAGAGAAAAAGAAAAGAAAAGAAAAAGGTTCAAACCCACGCCCTCCCGAGCCAAGGTTGAGGGTTGTTTTTGGCTTTTTTTCTGTAAATATGGCCCGATTTCCCTGTCCCCTCAGGGTTCCGGATGCACAGGACACACACACTTCTGCTGGCTTGAGGCTTTGCGCTATGCATCACGATGCATGCATATTTCATACTGCATTATTGGTTGACACACGGCATCGTCCCATGCCACACTCTCCTCATTTTCCAGCATTATTCTCGTATTTACTCCATTCTACTGAGTACGTTTGATTCCTGCTTGCGTAGTCTTCTTCATAGGGCCACATGAATGCACACGGAGTTGATATGAAAAGAATTGCTCAGGGTAGATCAAAGGAATGAAAGTATGTAGGCAACGAGAACAAGGAACTTTTTCCTCTTCTTTCCCAGCTGTATGCATATCTAGAGCTGGACAGGAGAAATAAAAAAGGTAGAAAGAGAAATAAAAAGTACAGCAGTTTAAACACTTTCTCCTATGAGTGAAATGTTTTTAAAATCTTGTTTTGAGCAAGTTTATATTTTTATAAATAAGTTATTTTGAAATCCAATATATAGACCTGCGCGTCATAGCCATTACCATTTTCAAATATAACACATTTACACCACGCAGGAAACAAACAAAAAGTAATATGCAGAGGAAAACAAAGCCCAAAAACCACCTGCTGCAGTGCGCAGGGAGCCAGATGCATCACGAGTATGTATGTATGGCCTGTCCTGGACCCTGGCCGGCATGGTCTGCCCATCTGCCCATCTGCTGGATGAGCAGCAGCAACAGCGACATGGCATGATGGCAACACACACACCCCACCGATCGGCTGCAGGTGCCCCTGTCGCCAAGCTGGCCTGCTGCAACAGAAAGAAGCACCATGCACTGTTTTTGGAGCATGGCGCGTTGAATGGGCCAGTTCTGTCTGGTCGGTCCTAGGGTGATTCATGTATATGGCTCTTACGAGGGGATGATACTGCTGGGTGGTTTTGGATTGGACCATATGGGACGAACGGGTGTCTCTCTCTCCTTTTCTCCTGTTCCCCTTTTTTTCTTTTTTCCTGATACTGAACTCTATCTAACCATTTCCTTTTTGTCGAGGGTCTTTTGCCAATGCCAGGTTCGGTGACTGGGGTTAGGGTCATATCAGAATCTAAATTGATATTGGCAATAATCCCTCAACCTAGAATACACATTGCTTCTTTGAGGAATAGTTATACTCCGTACAAAGAAGAATAAATTATCATCGTTGTTCTAGAATATACACAGCGCAGTCCAGCGTATTGAACCGTATTGAACCGTCTCGGATGGGATGTAAGTAATGCTGAAAGATTGATAAGATGCCGCGCGATCGCCGCTCTGATTGGCCGAGGCAGGCACCGCGGACCCGCCCACCCCCTTTTCGGCAGGCCAACCTCCGGCTCGCATGACAGGATTTGAACAAGAATAAAATATCCCCAACCGCCAACTCCAACATCACGCCAACCACTGTCCTTACTGACACCACAACCACCACCATCACCAACTCTCCTCTACACTCCTCCAGTCATCAATTGCTGTCAGCGTCCTCTCCTTGAGCTGCCATCCCCCTGGCCACTTCCGGAACACCCGTACCCCTTCAACTCCTTCGCGCCTGGTTCGCCCATTATCCCTTCCGACTTTCAATCAACGGGCAAAAACTTCCCCCCTTGATCCGCCTCGCAGAGGCCTGCGCCTTGTAAATATATATATATATATCAGAAAGAAAACACGAGATCCAGATATTGACTAAATACGACAGCCATGGACGTCATTCTCGAGGTCCTCGATACCTTTCTTTTTGACTACTTCTACGCCAAGTTTGCCCCCGCCAAAGATGCTGCTGCCATCGTCTCCAGCTTCACCGGCAGCCTCAATGCTACCAAGTACGAATTCGTCGGCGCTGGCGGATACGTATATCAACCGACAAGTACCTATTTCAAGCTGCAGCCCTCGATATACGCATATACATCCTCTCTCTCCAGAGATAATCTGTGGAGGCAGCTATTAACCCTCTATCTCATCACCTGGTATGGCATCTAATATAAAACCTTCGTTCGTTGTTGTTTTTTTCGTATTTCTATGGCTAATTGAAGGGGAATTTCTTGTTTTATTTTTAAAAAACAGGATCTTCGGACTCCTCGTCTACTTCATCTTCGCCACGTTCTCTTACGTCTTCATCTTCGACAAATCAACTTTCAACCACCCCAAGTACCTCAAAAACCAAATCCGCATGGAAATCAAACAAACCTCCACCTCCCTTCCCATCATGGCTATCTTAACCGCCCCTATCTTCCTCCTTGAAGTCCGCGGTTACGCAAAAATGTACGACAACTTTGAAGACGCCCCCTTCCCGCTCTACAACTACCTTCAAGTCCCCTTCTTCCTCCTCTTCACCGACTTCCTCATCTACTGGATCCACCGCGGCCTCCACCACCCTCTGGTTTACAAACGCCTGCACAAGCCCCACCACAAATGGATCATGCCAACCCCGTTCGCCTCGCACGCCTTCCACCCCCTCGACGGCTACGCCCAAGGCATCCCCTACCACCTTTATCCTTTCCTCTTCCCCCTGCAGAAATTTGCCTACGTCTTCTTCTTCGTCTTCATCAACATCTGGACAGTCCTGATCCACGACGGCGAGTACGTCGCCAACTCACCCATCATAAACGGCGCCGCCTGCCACACCATGCACCACCTGTATTTCAACTTCAACTATGGCCAGTTCACCACCATCTGGGATCGACTGGGTGGTAGCTACCGGAAGCCCAATATCGAGCTTTTCCATAAGGAGACGAAGATGGCCAAGGAGGAGTGGGAGAGGCAGGTTAAGGAGATGGAATCCCGCGTTCAGGCTGTCGAGGGCGGGGATGACCGAACGTATGTGACGGATGTGGATGTGAAAGAATCGAAGAAGACGCGGTAAGAACCTAGGGGGCGGGGGTTAAAGGAAGGACATGTGAACAACACCTATTTAACGATACCTGAAAAACTACGGTTTTTCTTTTGCTTTTTTCTTTTTACTTCTTCTTCTTCTTTTTTTTTAATCCCTCTTTACGCATTGTTCCCCCGACGAACGTTTTAAAACTTAATATTAATAATTATTAAGGAGCATGGGGTGGAAAGAGATGAAAAGAGGATAGGATCCCCCAAAACCGCATCGCCCCATGTTTCTGTTTCTTGTTTCTTTTTTTTATACTTCTTTTTCTTTCTCTTTTTCCAAATTTTTGCATCCCTTTTCCACTTCTTCCCCTGTTTTATATTTGCATTTCTTGCCTCCAGTGGAAAGAAGAAAACCGGGGCATACGCAAATGCACACACATCTTGTATATATCACATCATTATCATTGTCAGACCAGTTCAGTTCAGTTCAGATTAGATCAGATCAGATCAGATTCTCAACATCACTTGTTGGAATAGTTTTAATCTGAAACCCCATAAAAAACATCAAAGTCAGCAAACCAAATTCCTAGCTTTGCGGAAGGGGAGGGGAAGTTAACTTTCTATATAAGTACTATTATCGCGGGCTGTTAACATGAAGTATTACACACTCCCCCGGGCTGATTGGGAAAGACTTCCTCTCCCCCTAGCCATTTAAATAAGAAGAGTGTGAATGAATGAATGAATGAGTCGAATGAGCGCGGCTGTAAATCTTCTTGAGAGAAGCGTTATATATATATACCGTTGCTTGCCCGCTGGGCTTCATGGGAGATTTGAAATGATGTCGTATCTGACTGATAGTTGGACCAAACAAAGGAGAATATACGAGGGGTCCTAAAATGCCACATATATGCGGGCCTTTGACTAAATAATAATGATAATTTCCAGCTACTTGTCCTGCTCTATTTTTATTTGTATGTGTGTGTGTGAATAATATCTTGCTCGCCCTGGATGTATAGACTTTACCACAACGAAGCGAAGCTGTGGCATTGGTGGTCCTGAGAGAGTAGTTAATGTTTTTTATATATATTTTTTTTAAATTAAATAATATCTCGCTTTTTTGATTTGATTTCTTAACTTCGCTGGTGGCCCCGGGGCATACATATGTTTGGCAGTTGGACCGGGGTTTGCTGTGACTAACTACTCCATTTCTCCTTTTCCTATGGAAATCAAAAACTGAACATTGAAATTGAAACCTATCAGGCCGAGCAAAGAGTGGAGAGGGATGGATGGATTATTGTGTGTGGGAATAGCTTTGAATGAGGGGGGGCTTTACCGTATTCTATAGAGCCATTATTGCGAAGAAACAGGGTCAATATATAAATCTGACTGGTTATATATATATTTTTCTCCCCCCTCTCTCTCACACACCCCTTTCTGTTCTTCTCTGAAATAGCTTGCCGAGATTGCTGGAATAGGGTAGGAAATGAAGTACACTGGAGGAATAATAAAACAAAGGAAGTCATGGGAGGATGGGGAGAGAAAGAGAGAGAGATGCCACAATCCATAATCAGCAAAACAAATATTTTTAACAGTCAATCAGTATAGTATCACCAAGCACACGACATAAATGGACCGCATCCGCAAAATATTATAGTTACATACAACCTCTGGAAAGAAAATGATATAATAACAAAAAATCAATCAAAGAAGTTGAAGAAAAATTGGTTCTTACCCCCTGTTACCGCTGAGTCATTTAGACCCTCACACATCCTCCCTCACTTATTCATATATCAGCCATGTCAACATTATCCGCGGCACCCTCTGTTGCCATTGGCTCCGCGCCGGTCTCAGCCGGTTCCTGCTGCTGCTGCTGCTGCTGCACAGGCGGCATCGTCCCAACAGGAACAGCCCTAGCCATCGCCTCCGAGATAAACG
>LDEV01001937.1:0-48733 GCA_001014755.1 Blastomyces silverae | reverse complement strand
AATAGATGCTTGAAGCCAAAGACAAATATCAGATTTAGTTGATTAATCATCGAGCACTGAAGATACATAAAAACATAAATATTCACGAGAAGAAAGAAGAGTTAAACATAGATATGGGAGGTGTGTCCCAAAATATAGACAGAATAATACCGTCAGACTTCATGTTTATTAAGGGTGACCATCTCCAAGGGGCATCTGGATAGGACTGGCCCTCGTCATTCATGCATCGGCAGCCTGTTTCAAAGCCCACGTTCGTGCAGAGCCTTTTGAAGAGTTTTTTGAAATGTAAAGACATGCGCTGGCGACATCATTGTATAGTGCGCACCGTCCACATGATGCATTCGGGGCGGTTCCCGCGAGAAATCGGCCCATTTGCTCAATTTATTCTCGATCCAATCGGTTCGGTTCGCTGCGACTTGCTTCAGGGGTATAGCATGAAATATGTCAATGCTTGCCACAGACCCAGAAGGTTCGTACTCTAATGCGGCCTCCTGCATCTTGTGGGCAAGCGTAATCCAGGTTTTCAGTTTATTTTTAGTTAGAGATAGCTCGGCTAGACGGTCCTGGGAGGCACAGGACATGATGTGATCGAGGGCATCATCGTTTGAGAGCTCATGTAATTTAGGCGATATTTCGTGGGCATACTCCTCTGAGATTAGATCTAAGAAGTACGAGAGGTTGATGCCAGCTTCCACCCAGTCGAGCTGGCGCATGCGATCTTTGATATGTGGCGGTAGATTGAAAGAGCCTAAGAACCTGACCTCATCGCCATCGGCTTCGAGGAGTTTCGCGACTTCAAAGGCAATCATGGCGCCAAAAGAATATCCTGCAATTGCGTATGGTCCACGAGGCTGAGTAGTTTTGATGTGTTGAAAGTATGTTGCAAATATTTCGGGGAGGTCCTTGAAAAATTCCTCCCCTTCTTCAAATCCTCGAGCGCGAAGTGCATATAGCGGGCGGTCATTGATATACTTGGCGAGGTTCAAGAAGACTAAGACCTCGCCAACACCGGGATGTACAAACCAAAGAGGCGGCTTTTCGCCGGATGCACGGAGCTTAACAACTGGATTATACTGTTTTGGTTGCTGCATTTGTTGTATCGCCGCTGCAATGCCATGGATTGTAGGGTCCATTAACACAGATATCAACGGGATTTCTTGATCCAGACAGAGAATCCTTTGTACATTTGATTTAAAGGCGATAAGTTCGATGGAAGATACTCCCATATCTAGGAGACTGGTGTCAATTCCGATCTCAGAAGTTGGGGTATGGAACATCTCCGCGAATAAATCAGCGATTGACTTCTGGGTTTCCCCCTCAGGCCTCCTTAGATTGGTTTGGCGATATAATTTAATGGCTTCTGCTGCCTCCGCATAGTAAGTATCGTATCCGCCGGCGCGATATTCTGCCGCGATTTTCGGCCGTGAGATCTTTCCAAGCGTCGACTTTGGGATTAAGGTTGCGGCAACCGGTACTATTTGGTACGGACTTACCCCAAATAGCCTGGCCGTGATCTTTGAGATCGCATCGGAAGACACTGTGAGACTTTCGGCACTCGTATAACCATAAGCTGGGGAGAACACTACCACGACCTTTTCAGTCGAAGCGCCGTCGGGGCGATGAGAGAAGACGACTGTATACGTAGGTGTCAATCCAGGAGGTTTGGCTTCTTCAATAGCACGCTCAAGCTCGTGGGGATAGTAATTAACCCCATTTACTATTATGAGATCCTTTGTTCGACCGCAGAGGCGTACATAACCGCCATCATCGATGAGGGCCGTATCTCCTGTAATAAACCACCCATCTGTAGTAAAGCTGGCAGATGTTGCAAATGGGTCGTTAAAATATTCCTTAAGCACACATTCGCCCTTGATTTGCAGAGCGCCGGGAACATTGGGGCTTTTGATGACATGGCCGTTGTCGTCAGCAACTCTGGCAGCTAAGCCCGGAATACATGGACCCACGGAGGTAAATTCCAAACCCATTTTGATATCATAATTTGGGCAGAAGAGGTTATGCATTGAACCTGCGCAGGTTTCAGTCATCCCAAATCCTGGGCTCACAACGTTTCTCCTGGCACCCAGGGCTTCCAAATGTGCCATGGCACTGATGCAAGTCTGGACGGTATTCGCTTCGCCTCCTGAAAATATCACCTTCAAGCATGACAAATCCCAGCCTCTGCTTATTGGCGTAGGAGGCTGCATTTTGTCGAGTAGATTTGACAAAGCTGTCAGGAAGAAGTTTGGACCGAAAGTCACGCTGACTCGAAGGTTGTGGATAAGGCTCAGGAATCCCAGGGGGTTGTTTGCAACATCCGTTTTGTCAACGAAAATCTGTCTGGCACCCAGAGCAAGGGCATGCAAATGGATTTGACAAAGCGAAGCAACGTGATCTAGGGCGACCCAGCCAAGGAACACATCCCCTTTTTCTGTACCATGATGAGCTATCTTTCCTGCCAGGGCAGCTTTAATCTGATTGTTCCTCAGAACCGCCGCCTTTGCGTTTCCAGTACTGCCCGACGTGAGCATGAGGATGGCCGCATCCTCTGGTTCTTTTTGGTGACCGAAGGTTGTCCTGGGAACATAGCTGACGCCATTGAGTAGCTTGTTTATGAGGCTTTCGACTGTGACGATGTGAAGCCCGTCGATATTCAGGAACTCGTGAACCAACCGATCTGACGTAAGAATAAGGGGCACTTTGAACAGTGAATTGAGGTGCAAAATATGTTTTCGCCGCTGAGCTAGATCGTTCACAAATGCCGGTGACATTGCAGGCAGATAGCCGCCTATCACTGTAGACCAGAGCCATATAATATTCTGCTCATGATTATCGAAATGGATCAACACTATGGTATCCTCCGTAACATTGTGGATATCACGAATAAGCCGGGCATTTTCATGAGCTTGGTACCAGAGCTGTCGTGTGGTCAGAACTTTGGACGGTATTGTTAAATCTGCATGGTGGAATTCTATAGGTGCGTTACAGTAACGAGCGGATGACTCAAGTATTTCGGTTAAGTTCTGGCAGATCATTAACTTAGTGGCCATCGTAGATGAGTCCGTGTTCAACGATGTCGGTGGTAGCAGTCCTTCGGGGTCGCAACCTGGCAACATGTTGAGAAATGTCCAATGATATCCGGCCTTCAATTGACGGGCACTTGGGAATTTGGATGGTAGGAAGTTTGTGAACAATGATGAGAACAAAGGAACCGGATCTGCTAATGGGAATTATATCTAAGCAGATGCAGGAGTAGTTAAATAGCCTGGTCTTCAATTAGAGAGGCAATTAAAATGAGCAAGGTATACAGGGGTTTAGAGGACTGGACTAAGGGGCTAAGGGACAGTAGAGAAATGGAAGGGAAACCTTGAGGTAAATGGGAAGCCAAATGAGTATATCCCAGGCCGCTGAACCAGAGCGGATGTAGGTACAGTACATATATAGTTGCAATCCCATTGTGCAATCCTGAGATACGGGAAAGATACGGTCCAGATCATCTATGGGGGCGAAGGTGGTAAACTTCAGCGTGTGAGATGTGCTGGATGAGGAGGGGTTGACTATGAGGACTCAATTGAGCCCGCCAACGGAGAGAAAGCGGGAGACGACTGGCGGATTTAGACATGATGCGAAGTATACGTGCGGCGCCCTGAACTTGTATTATTAGGAGTATGACCCATTCGACAGGGTATATCTGAATCGAAGGCGGTACATCTTGAAACTTAAATTCGCTAGGAAGACAGAGTTGTGGAAGGGGTTACAATTTTATACGAGCCTGGGTCATGGGCTCCGAAATGTGAATGCGGATTTAATATCAAATGGACTTACCCGTTGATCTCTAGCCCAAGCAATGGAGGAAAGGCTGTCGGGATTGGATACGGAAGAGCGAAATCTTGCATTGGGATGGTAATGGATGCTGCCATCCACCAGTTGTGAAATAGGGGCGTTAATGAACACACCTGGTCACTCAAGTTCCGAGACAGAAATGTTGATTCTCGCCCTTGAAGTTAGCAATACCGTAAGGCAATTTGGTATTAGAGAACCGCGTCCCAAGGTAATAGGACGACGAGAGATTTTTGACCACAGCGGATGTCCATAACCCCGCTTGGTCGATGTTTATTGACTGCTCGTTGAAAAGGGCGTGGTAGCATAAGGATGGCTTTGTACTATGTCCCCAGGGCGAATATGGGCGAAATCGCTTAGTGTAGAAGTAGAGATCATTCCACTGAGAATACATGGACTGACGCAGGGGTTCATCATGTGCAATCCATAATGAGAAGAGCTGCGATTCCGAGTTTTGACCGCCCGGAGAGATAGGAGGTGAATTCTTAGACGTTCGTGAAATGATTTTGCGGGTAACGGCAAGGACGCAAGTGAGCAACCGTGTTAAGTACTCCCAATATACTAAGTGAAAGTAATGGGGCAAGCGATGTGAAAACCAAGGGGAATCCCAGCGATAGCTTGGAATGTGTTCTGATCCGAGTTGTTGGTTTGATTGGACCATTCAGGAAACCTATTTGGCGATGATTGTGCCTGCTAAGTATCTCCGCGCCGAGTTGGGGAGGATACTATTCAAAATTAACAAGGTAGAAGAAAGACCTTAGAAAGACCTATTATAAAACAGTGAATCGCAGCAAATGATGATCATTTGAATAATAAGACACTTTCGGATCTTCTAGACTGCTCCATAATCCAGCTGTACAATGGGGAATTCCGGGGTTAGCAGGATTAAAAGTAGAACGAGGAGTGCGGGGGGGTTGGATGTCTTGAGCGAAGCCATATCTCGTCGCCATCATCCCATGATGTATCCAAGTGCTATAGTAGTGTTGATCAGAGATGCCAAAAAAACCGCGCATGGAAATTAGCGAATAGGAAGAGATTTTGTAGTTGTCTCATATTATTGACCATATGTTAGGCGGCTGTTAAGTTCTGTCACCTGAGTTTCTTTTTAACTCCCTTCAGCTTCTATCTCATCTTATATCTTGGTGCATGTGATGACTTTGAGAGACCGAATGTCATTATTGGCCCCGTTTCGAAGTACTTGGGAGAGCGGTTTGCCCGTACCACAAAGATGTCATACGTCAATGATTAGAGTGTTCGTTGGTACGCAAAAGCCTCAGAGTGTGAACACACCAGTAGTGAAAGGCAGGGAACTAAATAGGTGTTATTGGTATCACCTTGGCAAGTATATCAGTTCAGCGCGCTCTCGCCCGAGTATGTCAAGAGAGAAGAGGTCCATGAAAGGTATGGTCACCCTCAGGTCATCTCTTTCAAAGCATTATCCTCACGAACTTAAATGTTGTTTCACAGGTAGAAAGCTTCTGCTGTGGGGTACGGGTTCTTCTTAGCAACTTGTAAGCTGTATCATGCAGTGTACCGCGATGTTACTTATGCAAGCCGCTGTTGACAGCTGGGTTGGACGGACGAGTACCTGTGTAACTTTATAAGTAAGCATCGGAACAAGTCAAACAACGTACTATCAAATTCTTGCTAAAGACGGTGAGATGTAGTTGTTCCAGGCACGCTCTCCTGATAATGTATTTGGTCGATATACAATCGCGAATAAGGCTTGATTTGCGAGTGAATTCTGGATGTTGATGGAACGCTTACCCAACGATATTTGGTGCAAAATCGAGGTTGGATGTATGCACATGATGCGCAAAGACTCTGAATTGTAAGTCTTAGACGCTGTCATATTGGGTTTAAGTTAATGGTGTAAGTGTTTTAGCGAGGCACCCCGCCGTGAGTTGTAATTAGTAGTCACCAGAATGTCCACCAGAATGACCAGTCCATATGATCTGAATAAAGTGATCGCCAGAACAGAACTAGACAGGCCGTATCGGTGATGAAGCAACCATTCAATAGTCATGAGAACCACGGATCTCGTATGGAAAATAAAAGTCGAGACGATTCGCTTCCGGTTAGAATACTCGAAATATAAAGATGCTCACTGCCAAAGCAGGACAATCCTGAAATGCTCCGGCACCGACAGCTGGTACCCTGAAATCGTTTCATAAGTCAGGGTCCAATACGGCATGTAAGAGGTGACAATGGGCAGTTCCAACAACAAATGGCAAGATCATCGGCCGCCAAGTCTAGCGAAAACAATATCGTAATACGAGAAGAGAGATAGGGGTGTATTCAAACGGATCTTGACAGGCGCTACCTTGGCTAGACGTGCTCTAGTGACAAAGGCATGGATGGCTTCGAGGGAGTCACGGCAAGAAAATCACAAGGGTCCAAAACGTATAAAACATCGGAAAGGCCGTTTAGGCAAAACAAAAATTATCTAGAAGACTGGTTCGGGTGGCTCTCACACTGGCGATCTTCTCGCCGGGAAAACGACTCAGGAGGAGTTGATCAAGGGCAAGGCCGAGACATTTTTCTTCGAGACCGTGTAGCGATAACCATGGCGGCAACATGGACCAAGGTCTAGACGCCATTTTTAGAAACAAATTGATCTATGGATATGGATGACTGATACCGATCCCTGATGATGCAGATGCTCTTGCGGTCGAGCGGGTGTTGTCATGATTTTGGCTCCGAAGCCTGGCAGAGCAGAGAGGTCAGCCGCGAGCCAAATCACGTGTGTCCATCTCCAGTTATTCAAGGGGTGGATGAAAATACTATGTAAAGCTTTTCAAGATGTATTTTTTTGGACTTATCATAAACATCAAGAAGTAACCAGGTCATTGAAAGCTGTGCAGTATTCTGAAATATATGTTCATTCCCAGCGCGCGCAACATTAAATGCCACCCTATTATTTCCCTAGGCGGGGTCCTGCGCCTTTCGCTTAGTTCATGTATAATGCACTTTGTTATAGCAAATCAGGCAGAGGTCAACTTCTCCAGATCATCAGAAGTCACCGTGTATTCAGTAAGAGTAACTGCTGTGACGTCTTTTGGATTAGGAACGTTCGGATTAGGCGGTCTTATTTTCTGACTAAATAAGTAAAAGCCTCTTTAGAATCGTTCCACATCCAGGTGAGTCTTCTATCAAAGAAAGAAGTTTGAGCTTCAGTTATTGCACCCTGGTGATTGAATGGGCCGGCCGCTCCATGGAGAAAGCAGAAGGGTTCTGGTGCGTTATTGAGAATATGGCACCACAATTTGGCCAAGATATGGCCATTTGCCTTGGGTAACTCAGAATAGTTAGTGATATGGACTGTCCATAATTAGCTTGTGCCCGTGGAGAAATCCTGTCGTCCATATTGTAGAATGGATCACAGCTTGTGGATATTCCTGCAGCCCACGGAGCTTTGCATCATTGCATGGGGTTATTTCTCCCCACGTGGAGAGTGTATGTTGATTTGGTCCCATCCATGAATGGGCGACATAGTAAGGGTATACTGATTTGCTCGTTCATCTGTCGAGGAATTCAATGAGTGATCTGAATAACCATTGGATATGGAACTCGGGGACGCTGAGCGCTCAGCCTGGCAAGGCGAAGTCGACAGCGCAGTTATACGAAAAGTTAAACGAAGAAACGAGAAGAGAAACATGAAATGTTATTTTTAGGTCCACTGACGGCTAGGCCTAATCCCGATCTATGAGATAAGGATCATCAAAAGCAAACTAGCACCGGTACGACCAGTGACTGGGAAGAGATCTTGACAGGCATTGGTAGTGAGAGTAACCAAAGACGAGAACGAGCAGACAGAAAAGTCCCGCATTTCGGGATACGCACCCAGCCTATTAAGCGCCTGAGTCATTTCGACATATCGTTCGGCCGTTCATTCCTCATTGCTCTCAACTCCCTGTGGTAGTGAGGTGCTTATGAAGATGCTGGAAACCGCGATTGCTGATGTTGTGGAATTGATCAGATTGAATTGAGCATACCATATTTCTCAATGGTGCCCATAAGAACTACTCGGCCATAGCGGGAAGCTCCTGTATGCAACGCTCCGATTAGAAACGAAAAGCCGGGGAGGACTGGGTTTTGAAAATAATCTTCCGGGGACGTAGGAAATCCTGGCCTGCGGAAACTCCAGCTTCTGCACACAATATTCCATAAGCACCTGGCTTTCGTTTTGGACTTCGCCGCGGTTGTGACCAATTCCTAGAAGAATTGTACAGAATGAAGTTGTCTGTATCACCAAATGGAACGTAACCCAGACCTGCCCCGGGTGGGCACGGCATGTACGGCTACTTATAAGTTCCGCCTAACCGTTGGATGCAATGTAGCTAGCTAATGCAAGTCGATTCAGTTGCCATCGTTGTTTTTCGTCAGTGAACCAGTTCAAAATTCATGTCGAGGTTATTTTAAAGTTCCGAGGTTCCTTCGAAGATCCCGACGGGGTTTGCCGATGCTTAGTCAGTGCTGACTCAACATGTTAATTGACTTCCATGGCAGGAAATGTTCAGGAAACAACATATATCATTATGTTCGTGTTGTTTCATGAAATGTTCTAGCACTTGAATGCCTGATCATACGCCATCTGGCTTTTCTCTTGCTATCTATCTCTTGCAGTTTTCTGATGGTGAGAATGCAAGACAGCCCTGTTCATGCAATGAATTTGTCAATCATCCATGTCAAAGCTTATTTCCTTTCGGACTTCAACGCCTTGAGGCTATCCCTGCTAGATCTCACAAGAAGAAAAGGTTCATTCGCACCTTGCCCACTTGCATTGTCCACAGCTATGTGCTGAGATTCTGCAATATTGACATTTGACTCTTTTCTATCATCTCGTTGATACCACTATTGAACTCTACAAGCCCGCAGACCAAGGATCAATTTTTGTAAGTTGAATCATTGTTTGGCAGAGCTAGAAGTGCCTTCAGAATTCCTCTTATTCTTACTTGAACACGAAATTGAGTGAAAGATTGGCTGATAAAAGGCATAGTTACATCAACCTTTGACCAGTCAATTCAACTTTACTTTTGATTTGTTCGGTTTGCTCAGGCAATAATAACTTTCTGACCCGCTGAGTGGCAATTTGCCTACTTTCATGACCATTTTTCGTATTATCCTTTGATACTCAAAGATTTTTCCAATAAAGGCACTCATTTGCTATCAAGGGTTCTCTTGAGCCAGAGTTCTGAAAACTTTGGCTGTCACGTTCAAGCCCATGATATTCAGTTTGACTCTGCTATCTGTTTATCTGGCCTAAGAGAGTTCCCCCGCTGGCTAGGTCAATAATGGATGAACACACAACGTTCTCTAGCATTTGTGTTGAAGTTGTTGGTCTTCAAAGTCAAGCCCTCCTTCATCCATCCAGCTTTTCAGTGAGTATCAGAGAGTACATGTACTCTCAGATATGAGGAATTCTGAGATATTCTCAGCTCACTGTTTACTGTCTCATCCGGGGCTGCAGATAAGCTCTACTCAACCAGACTGAGTGAAAAAACTCCTGAATCCCACTGAAAGATATATCCACTTTGATGCTGGTCATGCAATCTGTCCCACTGGAAACTTATCTTATGCTAATTCCTCAACTGTCGACTTCGAGGTAACCGTGTTCACCTAGAGGCTACACTGCTCATGACGTTTTCTCTTTAGGAAAGGAAAAAAGGAACTTCGCTCAAAAACGCTCCCACCCATTCCTCTCCATGGGAGGTTCAGTCCGCGAACTCAGCGGCTAGTTAGCTTGCTGATGAGGATGAGTCAAACGCCCAATCAACGCCGGACCAAACCAACCTCGGAAATTGCAGGCCCCTTCCTTCAACTGGCTTAGCGCTCTTTCCCCGCCCAGCATGATGATTATTAGTCGGGTTGGAGGAGGGGCACCATCACAAACCCTCCTCACACTCCCACTATCTTAGATCCCGCCCGGCCCGTCGCCGTTCGGGGGGAGACTGGCAGCATTCGTATTATTATTGGCACTGGTTAGTTTGTCTTGTGTGTGTCAACACGGCACCACCACCAGCCCGAGAAACCAATCCGGATTCCTCATTTAACCCCCCTCTGATGCCTAATTTGCGGGGGGGCGAGTTTCCCTTCTTCAAGCCAGGAAAATTGAAAAAGCTGCCGGTAAAATCGGTGAATGGGTAAGCGCGGGCATTTTTCTTCCCAAATTTTTTTATGCTTCTGAACTAAACAAAAATTATTTAGCTAGGTGAGGGGTAAGTTGAGTCCTTTTTGCTTTTCCCTCTATCTTTGGCTGTAAGTTAGCCACTGGTCAAGTCAATGCTTGAGTTCTTGAACCACGCGATTCCGTTTGATGATTATGATGATAATGATGATGTAATTGCGCTTTTTTCTACAGGAGCTGATGAGAAGGACAGACAGGGGCTGTGGAGAGTTCACGTGGCCCCCATCGTGTGCGTGAGGTCCTTATGCCTGAGTATGTCACTCTTTATTTGTTTTTCGGTGGTGGGAGGAATAGAATACCCAGATTGAGGCGGGGTACAGAGACCGGGGTCTGAATAAAGCTTATGGGATTGCATTCGAAGTATGTGGAAAGCGTGTAGGCGGTTGAGAAAAGAGGTAAAAATAAATAAATAAATAAAAATGAAGCAAAAGATTGATTAGCTAGCTAGCTCAACCACTTGGAAATTCCGGAAATGAAATGACTCTACTCTTTCAGTCCTGCCCCTCCCCCTCCACTCACCCACCCACTCCCCGCCAACAACCTATATCACAAGAACCCTTAGGGACCCAACACCATCACTGGTTTTATCATCCCCTTTCCCTCAATGCTCAATTTAGACAAGAGGGCTAGGAATAGCCAATGGCCGCCAGTATGCGTACATAGCTGTGAGCTAAAACTTTTTACCCCGCGCTTGCGCTGCCTGCAAAAATGAAGTTCTTACTCTCTACTTTTCCCCCGAGGAAAAAAAAAAAAAGAATAAGGGAGAGTAGAGCAGGCTCATAGATGCCGTTATTCATGCCTAGGGTGTTTCTACTACTACTACTACTACTACCGCGAGTTTGCTCCTTTCCCACCGCACTCCCCAGTAAAACAATTCCACCAATTCAAGGCGGGAAAAAGAAATACATACCTAGAGCCGGTATGGGGAAAGGGGGAGAAGGGGATTTCCGTCCGTTTTTTGCCCCAAGAAAGAAAGGAGGCATTTGAGCTAGGAAACATGCATGTTATTTATGAGCTTGAGTTGAGGGAATGAGAAGTTATATACAGTACTCAGCTATCTATCTAGCTAGATATGTAGATTTCTCACAACCAGGTCTGTCTGTGAGAAACTTTGAGTATGAGACTGCTCATTATACTCATTAGTTATATATAGTCTTGCGGGTTAAAATAGAGTATTGGTAGCTATATATAGCCTCACATCATATGGGCAAAAATGAAGGACTGCGGTTTTTCTGTTTCCACATATTTAGAGAAGCGAAGCGGGAGAGGAGAGCTGCTGAGTACAGTACATGTAGATGTGAAAGAGAAGAAAGCATCAAGGCAATCACCACTTACATACAGGCCTCTCGCCATCTATCTTTGATCCCCACAAGTGTAAGGCTGTGAGCAGTGAATGGGAAAGAGAAAATGGCTTTGATCCTGGGTTAGTGAAAGGAAGACTCGAGGAGCAAAGAAGCAGTCCAAGCTGCAAAAGTTCATGACTAGAATATTCCCGTGTCCCTGTCTACCCTGTGTCTGAGATTTTATTTTATTTTTTCCTTTGCGTTGAATAGAATGGGGGCCTAGATTTTCTTGTGTGTTTATTGCACGCGTATTGAATGTGTGAGTGAGACAATGACTGTAGCTTTTCTTCTTCTTCTTCTTTAGTTATATATATATATATAAATATATACTTTTATTTAGAGCTTTCATGATGAATGATGATGATGATGATGGTAGTGATGAGAAGAGAAGGTAAGATGGAAAATAGCAAGAGTCTTTTCCTGTTTTGCAATCACAATGATTTGCAGAAATAGAGCTAAAAGGCAAAGTATGAATAATGAAATTGACATAGTTGACATCAAGACTTGAATGTTTTGCATTCCATAGTCATAGGCCCTGGCTTGAATGGTCCCTGTTTTGATGCTGCATCAAGTTACATATAAACAATGTAGACAGGGGAGACACATCAGGAATTTCCCCCCCCCCTCTCAATCAGCGCGATGTTTTCAGCCAAGCAAGAATATGAGAAGAGGTTGAAAATTATGTGTTGTTGTTTCAAAAGTAAAGGAAAAGAAAAAAAATCTTTTGAAACCAGAATTTTTTTGTTAAAGAATGAGCCGCGGCCATGGCAGAGAAGATGAGAGATACATATGAGAGTGTTTTGAAACTGAGATATCAAACTGTTAGCTTTCATTGAAGAGGCATGTATATGGACATGTGCAGTGCATGTCTAGATGTATGTATATAACCTATATTTAAAGAGCGGGCTGGATGGGGCCGGCGACATGAGGGAAGAGCAGTGTCATAGCTCTTGAGAGAATAGAGTCCGTATAAGACTGGAGATTCAACTTATGGCTTAGGATATGGAGCGGGCTGGCCGTAAGTTAACAACAATACAGGCCTTGGTTGGGCTGGACGGTTGCGGGTGTGGGTTATTTAGATCTAGAGTAAATAAGGCTCAACCGGGCGCCGTGCTCGATATAAACACACAAAAGAGGAAGAATGAAAGAGTGTGTGAATGGGGCAATGGGGGATTTGGAAGGTAAAAACCATTAATAAAATAAAAAATGGAATTGCAATGATGAGATGGCCGTTGGTCCATTATTTGTTTCATCTCAACACAGGCAACAAGAGCGGCTCTCTTCGGGGAGAAGTGCCCAAGTTTGACCAACTAACTTTTCACTGCCTGGGTAGGTACATGTACATGCAAAGCAGTCAGCAGCACTACGACGGAATTTAGATTAAAGGGAGAGACGGCTAGCAGGGTGACTCTTTAGTATTACATGTGCCCAGGTACAGAGTACATACCTTTTACCTAGGAGGCTGCTAAAGGGACCGGCGACCTCAGCCCTAGAGTGACTGACTGGAAAGAATTAACTCTGGGCTGGAGAGATGTAAAGATGTACTCAGTTTTTCAGATGCATGATAGCATGGCAACTGAAACGGTAGGACACAGCTAGCAAACCGGGGGGGGGATAAAGAACAGGGGAGTATTTATGACAAATGAATGAAGAAAGAAAAAGAGAGAGAGAGAGAGAAAGAAAAGGAAGGGAAGAGGCATTGATGAATGAATGGTGGCAGAGAGCATTGAAAGGGTATTTATCAGAATAGTTAGAAATGAGAATGGAAATTGGAGTTCAAATATAAGATGGAAGATGGGAGTTCAAAAATAATAGATACAAATATCATCATTGTGTTCTTCATGTGTTGTGTAACCAAGGTGTTATTAGGGTTAATATTTTGCAGGCTGATTATCACCAGCACTGGATATAGAAAAAAAAAAGGAAGAAAATGATATATTTGTGCCAGTAACTTAACCATGATAGTTAAGGCAGCCAGCAATAATAAATAATCTATAGCAAACCTCTCAATAATTGCAATCAAATTCAAAACATCTTTCAGCATTATTCTATCTATTCCTTCAAATTATTAATTTTTTCTAACTTTTCTTTCTGCCCGCCGCGGACGTTCGGCAAGCCCAAGCAGCCTTTGTATGCTTAGCCCAAGGGCCAACGGGGGGGCACGCGAAGACTTTTTTCTGCGGACCGGCTGCTGCTGCTGCTTCCACACTTCACTCGGATCAAAAAATTAATTTCGCTGGAGCCCGCTTTGGCGTGTATTTTTTTTCTCTCTCTCTCTTCCTCCTCTTGTTCTCTCTCAACCCGCAATCCTCCTCTTTGTCCGCTTCTGCTCCCCTTGCCTGCCTGCCCTTGGCATTTCCCCCCTCACACACTCCCCTCCCAAAACTCTTTAACTCTTCAACTTTTTTCCCTCCATTTTTCCATTTTGATTTTTTTTATTCCCTAAAAAATAAATCAAAAAATAAAAATCACGCCCGTCCTCTTCTCCGTCCTATGTCTTTCAGTGTGCCAAACTCGCTGTTGTCGCTGTTGTGGACAATATAACTGTTTGTGTGTGTGTGTGTTGTGAAGGTTCGTCCTTTTTTGCCTGTTGTCCCGAATCTCTCCACCAAACGAATTAGTTCCTTTTGCACTTTCATTTTCTTTTTTTTTTCCCTTTTTTTTTCTCCCTCCCAACCTGACCACATCCCGCACTCCTCCAGCTCTCCAACCTCTCCAACACAACCCCCCCTCCCTCCCTCCCTCCCCCAGGCAACAGCAACTTCATCAACGATAGGCTTGCAAACAGCAAATAGTCGGATAACCGCTCAATTCCACCATCTGTCTTGTCTCGACGTCGTTGCGTGGCTGCAAGCTCGTTCTCGCTCTCGCCCTCACTCCGCCTCGTCTATCTGGACGTCGCTTGTCGTCGCGTGGGACTCCCTCTTCTTGGTGGGCTGGCTGGCTCTTCGTGACCAAAAGGGAAAAAAATAAAAAAACTAAACTAAAAAATAAAAATAACCCACAGGCCTTCTCTTCTCCCTTCCCTTCAATCGCGCTTCCTTTTCGGTGCGTTTCACCAAAAAAGGAGGTCGTCCGGACAAAGCCCACAGCGCTCTTTTTTACTTCAGGATACGATACTCACTTCAACTCTCCATCCTTCCCTGTCTTTACGGGTGCCCTCCGTTGCTGCTTATCAAAAAAAGTACGTGTGTTTCGGTTGGTGCGATAGCACTTCATCGCCTCCCCTCCAACATCCACACACACTCACACACAAAAAAAATCAATTTGAACCTTCCTCCTTCTCTCCCTGTCCGTCGTCTTGCCCACTCCTTTACCCTGGTCCCTGCGGCAAGCCCAGTTCACCCTCTCCCTTCCGTTCTTCTTGGACAAGGTCTTCGGGTTTACCGTGCAGGGCCTACACTCGCTTATCTATTCTACGTCTCGCTGCTTCGGAGATTCCTCGACAGTTTTTCCCCAGTTTAAAGGCTTTTTCCGGCCCGAATCAACAACCCCCATCTTCAACTGTTCGCTAATGTAAAAGCCCCTTCAGGTCTCTCTTTTTCGCTGTGAAGCCTCGGTTTCTGAAAATATCCTTTCCCCAAGGACTCCTTCCCGATATCTTCTTCCCGCCAGTGCCTCATCCATCTGGTGAACTCGATTTCCCCCCCTCTACGATATACAGTCGACAGGCCCGTGAAGTTCCTGGGTTTTGAGACAACAGTTGTTGGTGGGGCAGCCAGAGGGTGGAGGTTGTCCGTTTCCGCCACACCGGCAGTTGGAGTTTTTTAAAAAGTTGCTGGACTCGTCCAGCACATAAAATCCTTCCGGTTCCATCTATCCAGATATAGAATCCTGTGCCATCTCGCAACCCAGATTTGTTGTGGCAAAATATCGATAATTTTTGCATTCCATTATGTCAACCTCAACGAGTAGACCTGGGCTAGAGATGCCCGCGTTTTCCTACGCCCAAGCCGCGAAGGGATTTTCTACGCCTCCAAGCGTGCAAAACGTTGCTGAGAAGCAAAACAAGTCAAGCACGACATCGTCAGACCCGAGCAGCCATAGGACAGCTACTGGATCGGTGGATGGGGATGGGTCAAACCGAACTGTCGCCTCCTCGACAGACATGGAATCGTCGTCGGTTGCCTCTGAGCCTACTGATGCCACCGACAAATCGCAATTTTCTTCTGAGCACAACTCAGATTCGACAGTCACCCCACCTGCTGCTGGTGTGCCATCGAAGAATGCTACTTCCGGAACTTCGTCTCCAAGCGCGGGAACTACGTCCACAACAACGCTGCCTAAAGAAGATGATGCCTCTGGAACTCCAAATGGCCTACCCGACTCTAGCTGGGACAAACAGTCGCAAGTTTCAGGAACTGCCGAAAAGTCGAGCGAAAGTGGAGAATCGGGCAAGGAAAAATCGAAGGAAAATGATTGGGAGAAGGATGCGCCTGTTCTAAAAGAATTGAAGGCTGCGCCCATCCCCGCAGTCAATGTCTGGCAACAAAGGAGAGAAGCACAAGAGGCCAAGGCCAAGGCTAGTGCTGCCTTGAAATCGACCACGACGGCTGCTGCTAAACCTTTCAACCCGAAGTCGTCCGTTCCTAGCGAAAATCGTGCGGAAAGTTCAAAGGGTGGCGCCAGAAAGAAGGCTGGCGGTACTGAAGTCGCGGCAGATGCGACGATGTCCAAGAAAAAATCGAGCGAAAGCGGTAAGAGCAAGGAAGAAGGTAAGGATTAACTTCTGCCCCTCCCCAAGCTTTAATCTTCTGACACCACGCATAGGTTCCAGGAAATCTGGTGTGCGTTCAAGTAAACCAGCAAATATTGACATTGAAACAGCAGAGACCCTCCCTCTAGTTGGCGATGCATCTTCGTGGCCCACCCCTCAGCTGGCACAAGGAG
The DNA here is from genome assembly GCA_001014755.1 of Blastomyces silverae. Lineage (NCBI taxonomy): Eukaryota > Fungi > Ascomycota > Eurotiomycetes > Onygenales > Ajellomycetaceae > Blastomyces > Blastomyces silverae. The sequence goes on along the minus strand of LDEV01001937.1, from coordinate 32,476 downwards.
AAGAATTCCGCAAGGCCCAAGAAAAGAACGACAAGACCGACAAACCCGAGAAGGAGAAGGCTCCTACCGCCGGATCGCGTGGGAAGGAGAAATGGATGCCCGTACCCTATGTTCCGACGGCTGTTTTTAATACACCTCTGCCCTCCGCTGCGCGAAGAGGTGGAAGACCCTCTAGAGGCGGAAGAGAGGGAGGTATGCGCGGTGGCGCCCATCCTTCTGCTGCCATGTCCAGTGGTGACCGAGGCGTCCCTGCATCCGCTTCAGCCGCTGCCGGATCAAAACATACTGGTTCCAGTGATAGAGGCCGCAGTGGTACACGTGTTGTGTCGGACCAATCTGTCTCTACTCAACCCGCAAGAACGGGTAGCGTAAATGCGCCATTGTCACCAGACGAAAAGAAAGCCCCACATGACAGCCGACCGGACAGAGCTGGTAGCGACACAAAAAGTGTAAAGGCTCCAGAGGAGCCTCGGGGAACAACAGGTGGTGAAGCTCAAAACCATCATCCCGCTGCTGAAACAGCCCCACGCCAGCGACAGAACTCGAAGAGCTTTGGTAGAGGCCACGACTATTCCAACGTGCCATCCCAGCGAGGCGCTGAACATACGGGAAGACATTCTGGTGCCCAAGGAGACTCTCATGCTAGCGCACGCTTTAGCTCAAGCCACGAACGCCGTTTTGATAACGGCCCAAGGTCCGCAGAATTTTACAAGGAGCCTCCTTCTTTCCACCCCAGGGATAGGGAATTCTCGAGCCAGCGAGAAAGAGAGTACCCACGGGAACGTAACGATTTCCATCGCGATCGTGAGTATGGTAGAGAGCGTGGAGAATCTCGGCCCGAAAGAGGCCGTGGGGGCTATAGGGGACGAGGTGGACATTCAAACTATAGCGGTGCTCATAGCTCCCAATATCATACCCCCCCAGTTGGACAATCTCAGTTCCAAAGCACAAAACCGTTCTCACTTAGTGAACGTCACCGATCTCATCATCAGGCATCTCAGAATGGCGGCCAGCAACATGGTTCTAACCGGGGCCTCAACATGAGATCACCATCCCTTCCATCCTCAGGGGTCTATGGCCCTACACCCTATCCAATCCAAACCGACATCAATGCGATGTATGGTTATCCCCTGCTACATCAAGGCCCAATGACTGCGATTCCATACCAGCCATATATGGAGCACTCTCTAATGAGCATGATTACAATGCAGCTGTAAGCCCCCAGCCCAACCGCCCCCCCCAAACCACTCTTGAGCGTAGTTCAACTAATGAATTTCCAGGGAGTATTATTTCTCGGTTGACAATCTTTGCAAAGACTTGTTCTTGCGGAAACACATGGATTCACAAGGTTTTGTTCTATTAAGTTTTATCGCTGGCTTCAAGCGGATTAAGAGCCTTACCGAAGATATGGATTTCCTTCGCATTGTCTGCCGCCAACTGAAAAGTGTCGAATATAGACCCGCGGAAGACGGAAATGATCGCCTTCGCAAACGGGAGAAATGGGAACAGTGGATCCTCGCAATGGAAAATCGCGATCCTTCCGCCCAGAATGAAGGCCCTCCCCCACTTTCTTTGTCATCCCCAGCTCACGATGGGAACAGTGATGGTTTGAACTCGACTCACCTAGAGACCACCGCGCCATATGGCAACGGGTCCCTGCACGAAATCTCCGGAAACGCGATCCCTTCCCATTATTCGCTGTCGAACGGCGCCACTTCTGATACCCGCGTGCATCAGTCCGTATTATCGTCTGCTGCCCCCGAGTTCTCGCCAGCTTATGTGCCGGTCACGGGGCAAAATGAAAATACGAATGTAGGAAAACCCATTGATGATGAGAGTGCTTTCCCAGATGAACAGATTGAGAATTTGGTGATTGTGGTGCGTAAGCCAGGAATTTCCAGCCCAGCGCAGTCACCTTTTCTCATTCCTTCGTCTCGTTCTTTCTCCAGCGGTTCTGTTGACGGTTACAAAGCAGCGGGTGGGACAGTGAGCACAGAAAAACGACCATCTCTATCGACGCGTACGGCCCAAATAAATATTACAAGGTACATCATTTTCCCTTCAAAAACAATCCGTGAGTAAGTGAAAGAATTATTTGATGACAGTTATACTGACATGTTAAATAGCGTAGCTGACGGGCAGCGCCGTGGAAGGTCGCCCCCGTCGTCCGTGTCTAAGAATTCCGAAACAGCAGCTATCGCCAACATGCCCACATTCTGGGTCAAAGACAGAGATACCCCGATTGAATCCCTCCCTACTGACCTTCTTCACGAATCCTATAACGTATTTCGCAAACAAACCCTTGATAAACGATCGTCTGGCATAACGAGTGACGGGAACCTGGATATGGACGTTCTTTATCAATTCTGGTCTCATTTCTTGGTCCGCAATTTCAATTCAAAAATGTACAATGAATTCAGGAGTCTGGCGTTTGATGATTTGCATTCGAACAATTCCACCACCGGCCTCAACAGCATTATCAAGTTTTATGATGGCGTGCTTGCGAGCAATAGACTTATGCCTGAAACGGTCTTGCGGGACCTGGTCGAGCTGGTGGAGTCTGAGCTGGAGGCAGCGAAAAAGGAAAAGCCCGCGTTTCAGAAGCTGCGCTGTGCATGGCGGAATGGTGCGTTTAGCTTTAAGAACAGGAAACGGGTTGATCGTATCATCAGTGAACGCTTGAGAGCGGAGCTGGACAAATGATTTCAGGTCATTTCTTCGTTTTTCGTTTTTTTTTCTTTTTCCTGTTTTGTTAAAAAAATTCTGCTTCTGGTTTTGTGTGTTTTTTCTTTCTTTCTTCTTAACTTTGCCTCCGCTTATTGACATGTCCCTTATTGTTCTTCCCGTCTTTTATTAACATGTGTCTGTGTCTGCCTCATTTTTGTTCATTTCATCAATAAATCCTTTTTTTTTTGATTCCCTCAACTACCTTCCCCCCCACCGGACGGCCAAATCGACAAAATCCCATTTACTTTCGCCCCATTCTCAGCTGTCATCTCCAGCGATCCTGCTAGATTTTATATTATCTAGTCCCGTTCTTCCCCTCCGTTTTACGCTTTTACATCTACCTTTTTATTCCAGTGCCATGGACCTCGCCGATGTGTGTTTTCCCCCCTTGACGTTTTTTTACCTCATTTTTCTATTTCAAATGTGACTGTTGAAACACCCATTTTATCCCTAATGACTATAGATTTGTTCCCCGCCATGTTTTTTCCCCCATTGCGTTTTATGTTATTGTTTTTGTTATATCTTCTTTCATAAAAAGCACTTCCCCTCTTTTTTTTTTCTCCTCTTATCCTTTTGCTTCTTCATATTTGCGAATCTAGCACGATGGCCGGTCTGAGGTTAGCTTATAAAAGCGAAAAAAACGAAAGAAAACGAAAAATAGGACAGGGATCTAGTTCGAGAGTGAAAATAGAAAAGGGGCCTACTCCAGAAAATCTAGGTTATTGTTTTGTTTTTGTTCATGATGGTATCCTCTTTTTTTTACAATAACAGCAAAACGTGGGGTCCAGATGGGATTTGTCGGAAAGCTCAGGCCAAGTTGAATGGTGAGGAATGGCAGGGGGCTTGAGGGGTTTGGATTTCAATGTGCTATCTCTTTTCTACGTTCGACTTGCTACTTTGCTATACCGTTTCTTTCTTCAAACCTTCGGTTCCTACAAAAAGATATTTTCAAATTCCCACGTCTTGATATCTGATTTTGTTTTTCTACTTACTTTCTTTTTCTTCTTCCTTCCCCTCTCCCCTTTCCAATTTTCTGTCCGTCTTGTCTCATTACTTTACTTCCGGTGTTTGCATTCAAGAACAAGGACCAAGAAACTCGCCACGTTTATTTCAGACTCTTTCTTCTTGCATAGCGGGTTTTATATTTCAACTGGTTTATTTATTCATATGCCCGTCTTTCTTCCTCAATCATTTTCTTCATTCTTTCCCCCTTAAAACAGTTGCTGCTGTCTTTCTGCCTCGGCTCCCAAATTTCCAATGCAAAAAAGCTGGACTCCCAAGTTTTTCTTTTCTTTCTTTTCTTTCTTTCTTTCTTTCTTTTTTTTTTTGCTTTTCTTCAACTTTCTTTACTTGAGAGTCTGGGACTTGAGTTGCGGAGTTTGAAATTCAAACACATAATCTTTCCGCAATTGTTTATTTCTCTCCTTTTTTTTGCTCATCTCATCTTTCGATATACTCGCAACCAGTCACAGAAGTAACCCCCCCCCCCCCAAGTCTTCGTTCACTGCATATTTCATGGGTTTTTAGACCATTTGGCCCCCGTGTGATAAATAAAAAGAGGAAAAAACACATACTCGCTGAAAAACATACACAATCCAATCTCTTGTTATACTTTCTTAGCTTTTTACTTCTCTGAAGCGTCTGGTCTGTATTTTTTTTCTCCTCTTTGCTCACTTCTCTCTTGTTTGCCCTTCTTTTTTTTAGCATAACTTCTCCAATCCGTTTTTCCTTTTACCTTCTCCTTTAATTATATTCTAACCTGTTTCCGCGCTTTAAAACAAAGATTCCATGTCAGTAATAACATTTTCACCTAGGGTTATCATTTCTCCTAATTTCTCCCCTCTTCTGTCTTGGTTTGTGGCAATTTCTTTCTCCGTTTTGCACTTAACTCTTGATGAGTTACCTTTTTTTTTTTTTTCAATTTAAACGGAGAGCTATTCTATTTGTTTTTAATAACTATTATTCAGAGAAAGAAATACAATAATAACACACTTGTTATCAATCTACTTTCAGTACTTCCTTTTTCTCCTATCTTGCAGCGTAGTGCTTGGCGATACACATAAATAGATACCAGTATGCGCTAGTCCATTAATGTACTAGTGCTCTCTTCATTCGGAGCTCGGCGAATCTTTCCGGATTAGGTCCTAATGAGATCTCCAGCTTTCCCGCAAGGTCAAAGTGAGTCCGCAAAACATTCAAGACTGTTTGATTCTCCGGCTTTCTTCCCTCAGCCAGACCTTCCATCCAATTCTGCATATAGCCCACTGGGTAAAGTTCAGCTGTATCCAGGCAATATGGAGGCAGCATCGCGGCGGGTATTATCCAGCGGCGTGCGGTTGCACCCGCCAAACCACCTATTAACATCCAGAGCCTCTTCCCGCTCCTTCATTCCCGCAACTGCCACACTCTCCTCCACCACCAGCTCACCATCCTCCTCTTCCTCTTCCTCGCCCAGATCCCGCGTATCAACATGTCCCAACCAAACCCGACATTTCACAAACACTCCCCGCCCCCTTGCGGGCGAAAATTCCTTTGGCTTCCCCTCCAGCGCTCAACCGGGGCCAACCACCTACTTCTCGCACAGACAATCACTGCCCATGAACACGGTGATTAGGTTCGTGCCACAGCAGACTGCGTGGATTGTAGAGCGCATGGGGAAGTTTAATCGGATTCTCGAACCCGGGCTGGCGATCCTGGTGCCGTTTTTGGACCGTATCGCATACGTTAAGAGTTTGAAGGAGGCGGCGCTTGAGATTCCGAGTCAGAATGCCATTACGGCGGATAACGTTACTTTGGAGTTGGATGGTGTGTTATATACGAGGGTGTTTGATGCTTATAAGGCTAGGTATGTTCCTTGTGTGTCAAGTTTTGCGCTTTTTCTTTGTTTTTTTTGCTAAAGTCCTTATGAATTTGAGGGGATGGTAAATTGCTGACTCTTTTTTTTTTTTTTTTTGCTCTTTAGTTACGGAGTCGAGGATGCGGAATACGCTATTTCGCAACTTGCACAGACTACAATGCGATCGGAAATCGGCCAACTTACTTTAGATCATGTGCTGAAGGAGCGCGCAACGCTCAACACGAATATTACGCAGGCGATCAACGAGGCCGCGCAGGACTGGGGTGTTGTTTGTCTCCGATATGAAATCCGAGATATCCATGCGCCTGACGGCGTGGTTGCCGCTATGCACCGCCAAGTCACTGCGGAGAGGTCCAAGAGAGCCGAAATCCTGGAGTCTGAGGGTCAGAGACAGAGTGCCATTAATATCGCGGAGGGCCGCAAGCAGTCCGTCATCCTTGCCTCCGAGGCTCTTCGCAGCGAGCAGATTAACATGGCCACCGGTGAGGCGGAAGCGATTATGCTCAAGGCCGCTGCAACTGCGAAGGGGATTGATGCCGTAGCCAAATCCATGCGCGACGGCCAGGAGAATGCCCAGGGTGCCGTCAGTCTGAGCGTGGCTGAGAAATATGTCGAGGCCTTCTCGAAGCTCGCGCGCGAGGGCACGGCTGTTGTTGTTCCTGGGAATGTCGGGGATATTGGTGGTATGATTGCCAGTGCCATGGCCGTTTATGGGAAGGTCAACGAAGGGCAAGTTAAGGCTATGGCTGCAAAGACGATTGGGGCACAGGCGCAGGGATCGCAAGGGGAGGGTGGAGAAGGCGAGGAAGGGTCCAAGAAGAGGACGAGGGCCGGGGAGCTGACGCAAAGTCATTTCGGAGACACCGCTAAAACCGTTCCTGAGCAAGGGGATGTTGCGGATAGTGTGCTCGAGGGATTCGAGCAAACGAGTCGACGGAGAAAGTCGTGATATGACTAACTCAGACTCCCATCCATACGCTCGTCGTCCCGTCTCTTAGCTTTCAAAACTGAATGTACTGTACGGATTTCACCATTACCACCTTTTCTCTCTCTCTCAGCCTCCATTTTTTTTCTTGCTTAATCACCATATTTCGAGTATACCAGCTCTTTCATCCCTATTTATTCGCCTCATTTTTTTCCATTTAGGTTCTAAAAAGAGAATAACAGGGAAGGGGTTTGTCTACGCCGCTCAGCATTTTGAAGGAGCCAGTGGGTTTGATCCTTATAAAGTTTTTTTTGGTCTTTTTCTTTCTATTTCTACTTCTGCGTATGTTAGTTTTTGAGCGGCTTTCCACAGGGCATCCGGATCCGGCCAGCAAAACAAAGGAGGTAAAGAGTGTACTTGTATTCTATTGTGTGTATAAATATACCAGCTGCGAAAGTAACTAATAAAAACAATGGATAAATCAAATTGTAACTACTCAGTCCCATTGTGAAACACATATAACTATCAATTAGTAAATAGCTTACTATGTAAAGCTACCATGCATAGACCAGGCTCCTCTTCCCCAGACTAAAAGCAGCTCGGCCCAAACTCTGTTCCTTTGGCCCACGCCGCAGAAAACGCGGAACCAGGCTGGCAACGCCCGCGCCAACTCTCTCCAAAAACCTCTCACCATCAACGACGCCTGCAACGATCACCACCACCACCACCACAACCACTCCGGCCACGTTAGCACCGGCATCAACACAACACAAAGCTGGTAGGACGAAAAGGATTGATTGGCCCAACCCGAACTGTGTTCCCTTCGTCTCGCCCCGTCCTTCGCATTCTGCTCGTCCACTTAATTCATGTATTTACTGGATAGGGAGGACACCCTAGCTTCATAAACTAATTGCTCCGTACACCCACTCTCGCCGCGACTGGACTCCTCGAACCTTGATTCTCCGGTTCTCGCAAATATCGCCCCGCGCTGCCATTAGAGCTCTGCGATGCCCGAGTCCTCCGCGCCTTATTTCCTATCCATACTGTATTCCTCGCACCTGCAACCTGCACCCGCACCCGCACCTGCATTCGCGCAAGCCTAGTAGCCAGGAAAAAAGGTAAATCGCAAAGGCACGCATAGGACGAGGAGGAGACGACGGCACGGGGTGAATAGTAGCAAGAGCGACGTCGGGAGGGAAATAGGAAACGCGCAGAGGCGGAAAGCCCAGAAAAGGAGAAGAGGAGAAGGGAAACGGGAGATCGGGCAATAGAGAGACAGGGCAGGGGGAACGAAAGGGAAGATGCATATTATCAAGCCTGTTTGGCTGACGCATGGGGGTTTGTGTTCTCTCTTTTTTTTGGGGGGGGGGGCTCTTCATTACGAGCCTATTTGTATCCGCGCTGGCGGGGACCGCGGATTCTTTTTTGATTTCCTTTGATTGCAGAGTTTGCTGACCTGATGGTGCTTTGTTGTGCTATAGGTGAACGGAAAGATTTCGAGGTCTACAGCTGCGATGTTTCGCCGGATGGGAAGAGACTTGTTACAGCTGCTGGAGGTGAGCGCTCGATTTCTGGTTGCGATACTTATATATAACCCGCCTTCTCCCCGTCTCTCCAGCACCGCGTCTCCCGCGGACATGCCCTGACCTGTGCGAATGGGTTTTTTGGGGGATTTACATTCAGGATAAATCGTTTGGTGTTTTGTCTCTAACTCGAGAATTGTATAGATGGCCATGTTCGTATCTGGTCAACAGAGGCAATCTACAATGCCGCTGACCCTGCGTATGCGAACAAGCCACGCCAGCTGGCGTCCATGAGTAACCATTCTGGGACCATCCATGCCGTGCGATTCTCGCCAAATGGCAGATACGTTGCGTCTGGGGCGGATGATAAGATTGTCTGTATCTATGTACTGGAATCAAATCCGCCATCGCATGCGTCGAGTTTTGGTAAGGATGCCTATATCTATCTGATAATTACTACGACTACGCGCTATAATTCGTGTTTTTGTAGTTCCCCTCCTTTCTATTTCTGGATTTCGATATTAATGTCTTTTTGTTAGGCACAAATGAACCGCCTCCAGTTGAGAACTGGCGAACAATACGCAGATTGATCGGTCACGATAACGATGTCCAGGATCTTGGCTGGTCGTATGATTCTTCCATTCTTGTGTCCGTTGGCTTGGACTCGAAGGTTGTGGTATGGTCAGGCCATACGTTTGAGAAGTTGAAGACGATCTCCAACCACCAGAGTCACGTCAAAGGCATTACATTTGATCCGGCGAACAAGTACTTTGCTACGGCAGGTGATGATAGGACTGTGCGGATATTCCGCTTCACACCACCAAGTCCGAATTCAACGGCCCACGATCAGATGAACAACTTCGTTCTGGAGCAAACGATATCCGCGCCATTTGTCAACTCGCCCCTTACTACGTATTTTCGGAGATGTTCTTGGTCGCCAGACGGTAACCATATCGCTGCTGCTAATGCTGTTAATGGACCCGTCAGCTCCGTCGCGATAGTTAACCGTGGATCTTGGGATGGGGATATCAATTTAATTGGCCATGAGGGCCCTGTTGAAGTTTGCGCCTTTTCACCCCGGTTATACGATTCACAGCCTGCTAGTAAACCCCCTGTTGATAAACAGGGACACCCGATGCATACGCTGGTTACCGTCATTGCCTGCGCTGGCGCGGATAAATCCCTCAGTATATGGATCACAAGCAACCCACGACCAATCGTAGTCACACAGGACCTGGCTGCCAAAGCCATCTCAGACCTGTCTTGGTCGCCGGATGGCAAATGCTTATTTGTGACAGCTCTGGACGGTACGATCCTTTGTGTCCGATTTGAAAACAACGAATTGGGAAAGCCTATGCCCTTGGAAGAGAATGAAAAGTCACTTACGAAATTCGGCACGAATAGAAGGGGTGCTGGTATCGTCGAGTCTACTAATGGCTTGTTACTGGAGGAAAAGAGCAAGGCTGGTGAGATTAAGGGAGTCGAAGGCCGTATGGGTGCTTTGATGGGAGATGGCCATGCTTCTACTGATCAGGGTGCCAATGGAGCATCTGTCAATCTGCCTTCCAATGCGACGACTCCTGCTGGAGCATCTACGCCAATAGGTGGTGGTGCTAGCGTTGCCCAGAAAGGCCAACCTAATGGACCTGTGAACGGGACTAGTGGGGAGCAAGATAAGCCGGACCCATATGCGGCCAAGCTCGAGAGGCTCAAGCAAAGACCTACCTATACCAAGGATGGGAAAAAGCGCATTCAACCTCTTCTTGTCTCGGGTGCAGGCGGTGCGGCGTCGTCCCTCCCCCAGTCACGGTTGGTGGCTGCGGCGATGAACACCGGCGCAAGGCCTGACGGCCCGGACTCAATCCTAGATCTCTCAAAACCATTTGACGGTCTGCCTAAAGGCGGTCTAGCGGCACTACTATTTGGGAATAAGCGCAAATTTGCACAGATTGAGGGGGCGGATGAGGAGGTGTCTGTCGAGAAGAGAGTTGCACTGGCTTCAGAAAATGGAGCTGTGCCCATTCTGGCAAATACGACTGAGGGTCTGCGACCTGCGCTGCCTGGAGACGCCCAAAGAGGTTCTCGACCGATTCCAGAGTTTATCAGGCCCGCTGTGGTTAATCCGTGTATGGCGATTAGCCAGCTACGGTTAGCTGTGCCAAAGATCAGAAGCCATATTTTGCAGGCGATAGATTCGTCAGGAAACCCTACTGCTGCAGCAGATACAACGGCAGCGACAGGGGCCGGGGGGAGCTCAGGCGCCCCACCAAGGCCCAAAGCAGATACCATTTTCGAAGCTCGTAACCCTCCTGCCTCTTCCGGTCGTCATATAGATCGGGAACCTGTACGGATTACTCTTACGCGCGGAGATCAACCACTGTGGCAGGATTTCATCCCCAAAACAGTACTTCTCGTCACAGGAAACCGCAAACTATGGTCTGCAGCATCGGAGGATGGATCAGTATATATCTGGACGCCAGCAGGACGTCGACTCCTCAATGCTCTGGTCTTGGAGGCTCAACCTGTGGTTCTGGAATGCAACGGGCCATGGGTTCTCTGCATAAGTGCAGTGGGCATGTGCTACGTGTGGAACGTAACCACGCTGTCATCTCCTCACCCACCAATCTCCCTCGCTCCAATCCTAGACGCGGCAGTGCACACCCTAGGCCCCAACGCTACCACTGCACCCGCAATTAATGCCGCTCGATTAAACTCCGAAGGTCGCATAATCGTCACACTCTCCAACGGAGACGGCTACAGCTACTCCCCTGCCTTATATACCTGGCAAAGGATGTCCGAGGGCTGGTGGGCCGTCGGCAGCCAGTACTGGAACACTAAAGACTCGTCCGTCGGGAACCTCCAGTCTATCACCGGCTCTTCTCCTTCATCCGCCGCTGCTCTCGCTCCTAGTAGTCGGCAGGACGGTGAAACACGAACAGCGCCAGTGTCAGCAGGCGTTATCCCCTTCCTCGAACGTAACACCACGGACGAGGCACTCGTGCGAGGTCGTGGGTTCTTCCTGCAGCGCTTGATCAAGGCACTTCTCTCCCGCGAGGGATTCGAGGGCTTTGAGGCTGGTGTCTCTGTTGCACATCTGGAAAACCGTGTTGCCGCCGCACTCGCCCTTGGCGCCAAGGAGGAGTTCCGACTTTATCTTTCCATGTATGCCAAGCGGCTCGGGGCTGAAGGAGCGAAGATGAAAGCGGAAGAGTTACTGGAGGGGCTTCTTGGCGGCATTTTTGAGGATGGCGGGGATGAGGTTGATGAGGATAGCTCTTATGGTAACGGTGTTACGAGGAGGATGGAGGGAGGAGCGGTGAAGTCTAAGGAGCTATCAGTAGCTCAGGGTGGTAAGGAAGAATCCGGACCTGGTACCTGGGGTAACGGTTCGGATAAGCTTTGTGGATGGCCAAGGAGGACGCTGTTGAACGAGGTTGTCTTAGCTTTAGGTGCGTCTTTTATTTCCCCCCCTTTTATTCCCTTTTCTTCCCTTTCCTTTGTTGTCAAACGTTTTTATCATTTTACCTGATTATTGACTCTGCTATAGGTAAGCATCGAGACCTTCAACGTGTCACCGTCCCGTATGCTCAACTTCTTGGGATTTTGGACGGTGATCAGGATCAAGAAGGAGATCAGGTCCAGGATCAAGATCAGAACATGGATCGAAGTGGGGAAGATGTGATGGTCACGTAACGTATTCATTTGCTTCAAATCTCTTTTTCCTCTTTTCCTCTTACATATTTTGTAATTCTTGTTGATGTTGCTGGCGTTTCATCTACAACTCGGACAATGGCTCCATCTTTTATGGGGTTGGTGGAATATTTGCTATGTCTCTTCCTTTTTTTGTTTTTGCTCGCTCTGATTCTCGTTTTTGTTCATGTCTATTTTGATATTTGTTTCTCTTGTTGTTTTATCTACTGTGCTGTTATGCTTGACATAAACTGAAACTGGGAAAGGGTTTGATTTGGGAAGGGAAGGGGAACTGGTATCTCATTGTGCGCGCTTCGTCCAGAATTTCTTTGCTCTTTTTTCCTTTAACTTTTCCCAAGTGTACCATACATTTAAATATATCCTTGCTTCCCTTTGCGTCCTTTTTTACCATTGTCCCATGCCATTTCTTTGTTTGTTTAGTTAGTGTTCCTCTGATTTTGTTTAGTTTTATTTTTTACTTTTTTATATCTACAGTCGCTTGGGACTTGCCACATGATTGATTCAGTTGACTGTGAAAGTTATTCTCCTATACTTACCCTCTTCTTCCCTTCGTTTCTTTCAGTCGCTTTCCTTACTTATTCCTGGCATTGTGGGAAATAAGATGACATGTTCTAGCACTATCCCTCTTCATCAATCGACATCCGCGTTTTTGTCCATTCAGAAAAAGGATGAGAAATGCAGGCACATTTATATGTGCACACACACACACACACACACACAAGTATATATTAATCCTTTTCAGAGCTGACGCTGCTTTTCTATTTGATATCCTTCCTCCAATCGTCTGACTAACTCGCCAAGCTACCTTGTCTATCTTTACCACTTCAAGTGGCCTGGATTTGAAAGAAATGTGCGTACGAGGGGTCTAATTCGCTCAGGACTTTTGTATTGGACGGTCAGGAATTTGCCGCTGCGGGTATTTAAAGGCTGGCAGAGTCACTCTATGGGTATAGAGGACTTGCTAGACGCCTGGGCTTGTTTTACGAGGTCTGCCATCTGCAAAATTTTCTACATCGATCTATAATATCTCTCTTTGAAAAAACTTACCGGACCTGAGCTGGATACTCTACACAAATCCCTGATATCGCTCCCGCCACCCTTCTTCAGCTGGGTTGGTATTTTCCCAATCCAAAACTTCGCCTGGATAGCGACGTTAATCCCAGAGTCCATCCGCCAAGTACAAGGGTACAGTCTCATCTAACCAGCTTTCCTCCTGCCGAAGACACCCAGATTAGCGAAGTGGGAAGACGCCTCTCACAACGACGGAAGTGGGCGTTCCTCTACCTCTTTTCTTCCCACCATTTCATTCCCAGTCTCCATCTAGATTCTCATCTATCTCATCGAGTTAAGAAAACTCCACGCAAAAATGGCCCTCTCCATCAAACACAAGCTCCAGCGCTGGACCGTCCAACAACTGCACAGAATCGGCTTCACGAACGTGACTCTGTCCACTCCACTGCCAACCCGTGGGGATGGATCGACATTTGATATGGACGAAGACTATGATACGCGCTCTGCCCAACTTAGAGGACAGCATGGCCATCCACGCACGCATTCTCACGCTGATATAAACGAAGGGTCACGGGCGTATGATCTTTCTACTCCGGACAATTCTTCCTTGACGGCTACCAGTCGGCGAGGGAGAAGGGTGTTCCGACTTCTGCCTATTCGGGGTTCGAGAGGGATGATTTCCTTGCTGGTGGTCTTTGTAGTGGTCCTGGCATTTTGGAAGGTTGGGTGGTTTTGGTCAGGATTAGGGTTGGGGAAGACGAGCAAGCTGGGCGAAGGGAGCAAGAGCTGATCGAACAAGTTGCTGTGAGGGGACCGGTTATGGAGGTGGCCATTTCTAGAGCCTACCTTCGCTGGAAGTCATACAGGCGAGAAGGTCGGGTATCTTATTTCCGTTGAGGGTGTGGATGGGTCAGTTGGTCGTGTGCTAGGTAATCGATGAGTAGCAGGAACAGCAGCAGCAACAGGAGCAGCAACAGTCGGTTGAAGAAAGTGTGATTTCGAAGGTATCTCGTCTTATTATATTGTTATTATTATTAATAGTATTTTAATTTAAAAGCTAACATTCCATGGATATCGTATCAGGCAAGGTAGACTTATCATGTAGATCGCACCCTTTCCGTCCTCCTCTATTCCTCTTTCTTTGGAATGAGTCCAACTGAACGTGTTTTCCCACTTTATCTGTTAATGAGGTACAAATCACTTATCCCGTTCATATTTGAGCCTGTACCAATGGATAGATTCAAACTTCACAATGGACCAGCTATGATGCCCAACAAAAGGAATGAGGATCTGGCTGATCCCGAAGGAGGGCCAAGTATAACTAGAAGCCGTTCTAGATATTGAACCCACCCGCGGTTCGAGTGTACATCGTGAGACCTCTGGGACTCCTTGTGAATGCGGCTAAAAAAACATAGGGCAGCTATTTGTTACATATATTATATATACCAAAAATTTCTGGTATTGAGTGCGTGATTAGGAGTGATGCCTCAATGTGCATTTTCATCCCTGTTTTGTTCCGTATTTTCGTGTACTTATTTAATAGTTATGATTCAATTTCGAACTGAAAAAGTGAGGCGGGTAGCATTTGTCCAGGGCGCTGCTTTTCTTGTTTGACAGATCGCTTGCCATCTGATTTTCGTCAGCGTGCATAAAAGCAGAATGTCTCAACGAACAGCGAGGTAGAAATGATATAAATGATAACTGGGGCTGAAATGTGCGCTTCAGTGTTTCCAATCGTCTCTGTTTGGTAGCGCTGTCAGTTCAGGTTTTCAACCCATCTGGTGCATAGCTGAATATACCACGAGAGGATGATGTCACCTCACTAGGTGTCATCATAAATAACAACCAAGAGCACAGGTGGATATGAACAGCGCCAGGTTAACATGCATATTGATTGCTGCATATTTATCAGGCGCGGTCCGCCCTGGAAGTAGACATCCCAGGACTGGTAGATGTGGCAGGAGTTTTCTCTATTGTCTAGTTAACGCAAGAGTGCCACGTAAGATATTCTACTCACTCTCATACCAGCAGAGCCAAAGTAACTAAGGCAGCCGGCAAGGAATAAATTCACTCATGCTGTTGAAGGTCTTGGTGAACTGCTCCAACCGGAGCTGATGTTGGTTTCGATGCTGGAGATCCGATATGTCTGCCCGATTCGGCGTTCGCTGGGGTTAGGGCAAGGGATGCACGTGACTGCGCTAGCGGCTGCAGCTAAGAAGCAAAAATCTTTTCGTCCAACCTCAACCTTCAACCATCACCAACAAATATCCAAACAACGAATAAAACTCTTCAGGAGCAGAGTTATTCTGGCTTGAGCCACTCAGGTTTAACTGTTTACTCGCCTGCTGCCTCGTCTAGTGCTCAATCCCTGAAGACTGACCCCCCTTGATACCCCTCTCTTCCCACCCCTCCTCACTTTTCCTTTGTCCCTTTTTTCGTGCCTTGTAAAGGCCGCAATTCGTCACCATTCCGTTCCTCGTGGTTTCTCGATCACTCTTTACTTCTCTCAAACCCCAGTTTGAACGACTAGCAGCTGGCTCTGCCTTATCTTCACACTTGCTCACCACCTCTCAATTACACACAAACCACTCCCCTCCATCTTCACCCTGCTTGATTTTCTACCGCACTTTCGCAACTAGAAAGAGGAAAATGGGTCCCAAGAAGGCGGTCAAAGAGGCGAAAGTTCCCTTGGGTCGCCCAGGGAATAACTTGAAGAGTGGCATCGTATGTGGGGACCAGCTACTATAATGTCAATTTTGCTGTACTGCTTTTTCTTCTTTTGATTCCTGCCTTTGCACCATTCCCTTCCGCTTGCTTACCTTCTGTCATCCCTCATGTAATTCCCCTATATTCCACCCCTCCATTTACCTCCAGTTCATATTGCAATGCGTCTTACAAGACTTTGGTTTACTGACCTCTCTGGCTATTTCAGGTTGGTCTAGCAAATGTTGGCAAATCCACACTTTTCCAAGCTATTACAAGATGTTCGTTGGGTAACCCTGCGAACTTCCCCTTTGCAACCATTGACCCTGAAGAGGCCCGTGTCATTGTCCCAGATGCACGGTACGATTGGCTATGTGAACATTATAAACCAAAGTCCAGGGTACCTGCGAACTTGACGGTATATGATATTGCTGGTCTAACTCGAGGCGCCTCAACCGGTGCTGGTCTCGGAAATGCTTTCCTGTCACATATTCGTGCTGTGGATGCTATTTTCCAAGTCGTTCGATGTTTCGACGACGCAGAAATTATTCACGTCGAGGGTGATGTCGATCCCGTTCGGGACCTGAACATCATCAGCGAGGAGCTACGGATCAAAGATATTGAATTCGTCGAAAAGGCTCTCGAAGCCCTTGCAAAGCAAACTCGGAGAGGAGGCCAGAGCTTGGAGATGAAGAAATTGAAAGAGGAGGAGGCCACTGTTGGCAGGATTCTGGAGTGGCTGAAGGAGGGCAAGGATGTTCGAAAGGGGGATTGGACTCCTAAAGAGGTATGTTCTAACTTTTAGCCTTGCGCTTTTCCGTTATAATTATTTCCTTCCCGGTGCAATTACCATGATGAACAAGAGCACAACGCTCGATATAATCCCAGCTCTTCGAGTGGCCTCGTTTTACATCTCACGTTTGAGGCCATATTGAGATTTAAGTCCAATCCTGATACCAATTTCACTATTAATATATTTTACTCATTTCGGATGTTGCTTTGGTGGAGAACCCATTCGCTAACTGCGACTGGACAAAACCTAGGTTGAAGTAATTAACCCTCTATTTCTCCTGACTGCTAAGCCAGTTGTGTATTTGGTCAACCTCAGCGAAAGGGACTATATCAGGCAAAAGAACAAGTACCTGGCGAAGGTTGCAGAATGGATCAAAACCAACTCCCCGGGCGATCCTATAATCCCAGTCTCTGTCTCTTTCGAAGACAGACTGACGCGCTTCGAAAGTGATGCCGCTGCCGAGGAGGAATGCAAGAGTCTTGGAACCAAGTCGGCGCTCCCCAAGATCATTTTAACTATGCGACAATGCCTTCAGCTTGGCAGCTTTTTCACCACTGGCGCTGATGAAGTGAGACAATGGACTGTCCGAAAGGGCACCAAAGCTCCCCAAGCTGCTGGTGTCATTCACACTGGTGAGTCTATATCCTTTTAAATCTCCACCATTTTGTGACCCCGTTGCCTCACCTGAGTAAATTCTGACATATTTTCCGTGTTGCAGATTTTGAGAAAACTTTCATTCAATGTGTTGTGTTCAACTATGATGTGCTACGAGAGTATGGGGACGAAGCAGCTGTCAAGGCTGCCGGGAAGATTCTTACCAAGGGCAAAGATTATGTTGTGGAAGATGGAGATATTGTCCTGATTAAGGCTGGCGCCGCAAAGGCATAGGCGGACACCCAACGAAGCATATGAGATCTTTGCCTTTTGACTGTTTAGCATGCTAGCTCAATAAATACAAATATTAATAATGTGATCATGAACCACAATTCCTCCATATCACCTATTTTCATCCAGACACGCAGATTTTGTGACCGTATTTAATATTCATGCTGCGAGGCGCCTAGTAGTTCACCACATTTTACGTGTATTTCCCCCGCGTCGGGCGCTTTGTGCCACTTGCGCAACAAAAATTAAGTAAGCTGGCGGAAGTTGGTCAGTCGCAGACGTCAACTTGATTGATAGAAGCATACAGACGATATAGACCCGGACACTAGAATCTGACAATTCTGTTTTGTCAGTCTTTCCGCCGCGCCTCTATTTACAATGTTTAAAAAAGAGTAAGGATTGCCCACCCTTTCTCAGCGTTCTCCGTATTGCATCGGCTTCAAAACTGCCCCGCTCTACGCCGAATGGAGAGAGAGCTTCAAAGCAGATGGACGAGATATTGCTCCACTCTATGGGAGAGAATACTCGTGTTTTGATAGCATTTTGATACATGTCCTTTGCCTCCAATTTCTATTTCCCATCAAACAATCAAAGAAAACCTACTTACAGCTTTCTTCCAGTGTCTCCCTAGGCGCAAGGTCCAAAGTCAAATCCTCCGTCCAGCGCGCTATCAAACAAAAGCTTGTCGAGACATATCCCGGCTTTGAGCCCTATATCGATGAGCTAATACCCAAAAAGGCTTCCCTGGAGGCCGTCAAGCTGTGAGTTTGCGAGATTCAGCCCACACCTACACACACACCCCCCTATCTCAGACACATCTCGCCCTTTCCCTCACCACGCACCCCATCCACTAACCACAGGTCAAATTCCGCAGACACGTCCCAGACCGCGTAACCCTCTACACAATCGACTCGCGCCCCATCCTCTATCAATCCTTCGATAACCCTCCAATCCCCCACCTGCGAGTCCTACACCAATTCCCCGATGCCGTCCGTACCATCGGCATAGACCGGGGTGCCATCCGCTTCGTCCTCTCGGGCGCTGCACTCATGGCCCCCGGCCTCACATCAGCCGGCGGTAGCCTACCGGACCCCGCGAACAATCCCGGCGACAGAGAGATTGAGGCTGGGGAAGTGGTGGCGATCAAGGCGGAGGGGAAGGAGGAGGTTTGCATGGTCGGGCCGTTGAAGGTGGGCACGGAGGAGATGAAGAAGAAAGGGAAAGGGGTTGTTATGGATGAAGGGCATTATTTGGGGGATGGGCTCTGGAAGATTGAACTTGTGGGGTGAGCTGCTGGGTGAGGAAAGAGAGGGGGTTGTTTTTGCTTTTTTTATTTTTTTTTGGCCTTCCCGTGGAAATGTTTTCCCTCCTGCTTCTCTGTTTGGTTTTATCTATTATGATTTGACATGACTTGGTCTGGATTATATTGGAGATGGTAGGCGCTTTGGGTTGGCTGTGGTTGACGTGATTCATTTGGATGGATATCGGTACCTATTATCCAGATGTCTACATTCTGGATGGGAATGGGCCCAGATACCTTGCATTGAGTGTTACGATCATCTCACCTGGATATACAATCTCTTCCCCCTTAAAAAAAATTAAAAAAATAATAGTGGGAAGAATAAGGGATAACAGAATGAAACTTTAATGATCCGCCTGATATCGACGCCCTCAAAACCCTCTAGTCACCCTCGACAGCATGCTATCACTCCAGTACGATGAGACAGCAATTATGGAGGACATGTTCAGCATTAACATATGACATTCGTCTTCCTACATATTTAAGTACGCTATTTGTATTTACAGAGGCTAGATACGAAGATGATTCTATTCTAGAGGCTAACACAAGACTAAACAAAGCTTCAAATTAATTACCCTATGCACCTATGAAAAACCTCCCGTCCATGCTACAATGGGATGATGAATGAAAGTGAGACGAAATACAGCTAGGAATACACGAGGCCAAAACGCTGAGACGTAAATACGTATGCATATATATAAATAAATGAGCAGCAAAAAATAAAAGAGGAGGATATAAGTAAAAGAAAGCACAATGCGTTAAGAGGGTAACAATCACGGTAAGGCACACCCCATCATATTAGGCAGAGCTGCTGGTAGGGATGGCGACTAGGAGGCAAGGCTGTCTCCAGAACGGTCTCCGTCCGCATTAGCAGGATCGGTTTTGGATTGTTGTGGGATGGACGGCGATAGAGTTGCTGACGTGCTAGGAGGGATAGACGGAGTGAGCACGCCGTTTCTTCTGCTGTGTCGTCGACTACCAATGATATTAGGCGAGAGTGATGTAGGGTCTTGTTCAGGTAGAGTGAGGGCCAGCCCCAAGGTTCCACTGGAGGACACGGTTCCGTTGCCGGTCCGATTTATGCCTAAAGCGTTTGGCGACGGCTGGTTTCCCCTTCTCAATCCAACCTTAACGACGGCACGCTGGAGCATCTCCCCAGACTCATCTAGGGCGATCAGGAAACGGGCTAGCTCTCCGCATAGCTCCCAGTCGCCTTTCTGTGAGGCTAGTCTGAGAAGACGAACGACGGAATCTTCAATTCCCTCATCGGCGCCTCCGTCCTCTTTCTCGTCAAACGCCTGAAGTACCAATAAATAGCCTCCGGCTGTCTTCAGGGAGTTTAGTCTGAGAGCTTGTTCGAATAGTTCCTTTGGAGGAGGAAGGTGAGCGAATAGGGTACGCCATGATCGAAGTTCTGTTTTTCGGGTACACTGAACAAGAATTTCCAGATAAACATCGGTTGGGATAGCGGACTGCAAGAAGGAAAGCACGGTAGGTAGCAGCTGGTGACTTGTGCCATCCTCTTGGGCTTTGCGATCTTGATTGTCTACCTCATCATCCAGCACGTGGTGCAGTAGTATTTCTAGTGCGTGAGGAAAATAGGATAAATGTGAGTAATGATGGCAGAGGGAGAGAGCTGATGGCGTGTCGAGCTGGCTTAAGTTGTGTTGGAGGAGGTACGGTAGGAATAGTTGTGTCTGATAACATGTTAAAGACAGCGAACTAGCGATTCAATCTGATAGGGAGTATGACTTACTCTAATTGCAAATCGAAGGAGGGAAAACGTGACATCTCGTCTCTGAATCATTTCAGGCTCAGCACCAAGCACAACACCTTTATTAAGAAGTATAGATAATGGGTAAAAGTCAACTGGTATAGGCAAGGGCTTCACTGTTTCATTTGGAGAACCCCTGACTGGACGAAGAACATCCTGTACATCACTCCACACAAGCAAATCTTTGCCACAAAAGATCCACAAAGAATCTCTTAAAGATATGTCAGTCTGAGACGCGCTAACTGGGGTTCCCACTGCCGGAGTGGTTGGTTCGTCGGAGGGCGGAGCAAAGTTGAAGGACAGCTGATCACGCATTAAAATGTAGTACTCCACATCGTGGGCAACAATGCGCATGTCATATTTCAAATCGCCCGCTTCTGAAACCGATGGTTGTAGCAATACGAGTTTTCCATCAACGAGGAAAAGAACTGATGCGACAGAAACATCCTGGGAAGGGTCACCATCTCCTTTGAACCGTGTTAGTTTTTCGAGACCAAATCAAGGACGAGAATGGAAAGTTGCTTACGGAGCTGGCTGTCAGGCAATACCCAGCTGATAGCCCGAACTCGCGTAGGAGCTCTAACGATGCCATGAAAGGCTATCTGGCCAACTTGAACAAGACTGATTCTCGTTTGTGTAGCATTTATCACATAGTGATATAATATATTGTCATATGTGTAGACCAAGAGCGAGTCTTCCCCGGAAGGTCCGATGAATACGGCAGGCGCAGGAAGAGTCTCGGTATATAGCACAGACGAACTGCTGAGGGAAAGCTCACGAGAGTATAGTCGCAGCTATGCCGATTAGCTTTAAGGCCCGGAATTAATTCGGAGAGAATTAGAACACATACCTCGTAGGAGTTATCGCATTCAACAGCAGCGATTAAGATATGTCCATACCAACACAACCCGCCCTGAACAGCAAAGGAGTCTTCAGCCTTCGGGTCATCGAACGTTTTCCATCTCCCACTTTGGACACTATAATGAGCCAGTCCTCTTCTGCCAGCAATTGCCACATATCGGCCATCCTGAGAAACAATACAAGACCGGATTGGCCATTGCGCATGGAGGTAAGCAGGGGGATACTGGGCGTGATGCCAAAGGTAATCTTTACCCGATATAGTAGTGAGGTCTGGTAAGTCGTGGCCGCGATACAAAATGATTTCCGTTCCCGTTTGCAGTAGCGCTCTCGCCATGTTCGCTGAGGAGAAGCATCCAGTTAGAGCGCTGCGAGCTGTTTCTAGCACCCAGATATGGCTATCGTCCGGTGCTGTCAGGATAATGTATGAGCCACCACCAATCCAAGAACCCATAGAGACTCCAGTCAGCCAAGCCTCGCCATTCTTGGTAGCTAGCTCACGGTCGGTGGTAAAGCTAGTTCCTCCGGGTTTACCAAATACACTCCATGTAGTCCAGCCGTACTCATAGCCCGCGAAAAGGCAATAGCCATCAGGAGAATAGCTCATAAATGATCCAGGGCCCATAGAAGCTGATGACGCAGGAAGCTCAAGTTTATGTGAAAGGGGTATGTTTCCCATGTAGTCTTTCGCTACGTAGACGTACACCTCACGGTTTGCACAGGCCACGGCGAGTAGAGAAAACCTCGCATTCACAGCCACGTGAAGAGCTCTTTGTCCGTCATTTTCAGGGGTATGGAATCTATGGCCCCTGAACTGGGACTTCGATTCAGCCGAATATTCCGCGTCGTCTCTGAGGCGCTGTACCGCATAAGTTTGTCCATCGCTCGTGATCCACAGAAAAAGGTTCATAGCACGGTCGTAGACCATATCTACAATTGTAGACTTCTTAGAAATAAACGGGATCCTGCTTAAGAGCTCCGTGCTCGTTTGATGCCCACTATCATCGGGAGTCCATCGAATTAACTGGATGGCAGCTGGCTTCACAGTCGCCACCATCAGCTCATTATCCAGCGCCAGTGCCTTGCTGATTCCTGCATCCACCTTTATGGCAACCCTGAAACGAAAACTAACTTCCCGAATGGCATTTGTTTCTTCCGTGACGAAATGCCGACTAGAGTGCTGGCGGCGTGGGTTGGAATGGAAAGGGAACCGCTGTTGGTAAACATGTGAATTGGCATCTGTCGCGATGGAATAGGTGATTAAATATCCATGGAGAGTCTGCACAACAACAATGGCGGAGTCTGGACGTAGAAGTAGCGCCGCATTCGGGCCGTATTTTTCTAATGAGATGTCGGAGCGCTTGACTGCGGCCACGACAGCTGTCGGCTGTAAATGCATTAGTACATCGAATTTAAAGATGAAGACGAGTACATAACGTACTCTAGTTTGCCAAATTGCAATGGAGGACTTTGTCATCGTGGCGAACAAGTGCCCACTACGAGAAACGCAAAGGCCAGTTATGGGTTCGTCTGCCCAGCATGCTCCGCTCCGGATGCCGCTCTCGGCGGCCCTGCTGTGTTCCGCACGGGAGCCCTGTTCTCCGCCCTCCCGGGAGCTGCCAGCATCGCTTTCCGCATTATCGTCCACTTCCGGTAGTTGAATACCAGGGCCATTAACCGCATAAACTCGAGGGACTCCATTTGGCCAGTACATCGCTGGGAATAACGCGCTTGGCTAAGGAAGAAGGAATATGACGTATCGCATTGGACCATCTTTGGGCCAAGCGCAGATTTTTCAAAGAGACCTCTAGCAAGCCAGGTCTGACAAACAACAGCCATCCATGGCCCCGCTGAACTTCCCAGAGTAGTGTTCAGGTTGAACGGGTGATACCAGATATATCATCCC
Organism: Blastomyces silverae; assembly: GCA_001014755.1. Taxonomy (NCBI): domain Eukaryota; kingdom Fungi; phylum Ascomycota; class Eurotiomycetes; order Onygenales; family Ajellomycetaceae; genus Blastomyces; species Blastomyces silverae. Next base: position 9,503 of record LDEV01001937.1, on the reverse strand, counting down.
GCAGCTTGTCGTTAGCCTGTCCGCAGGAGTTAGGCCGGAGTTGGAATGCTTGGCGGGGAAGGCTGGATGTCCGAGAATCACGTGGCAGCCCGAGCTTCTAGAACTTCCGAACGGCGAATAGGAGAATCAAACAACTACAACTATTTTCCAACCACAAGACGAAGCACTGTGAAGACTGTCAGCTTATCCTACGGCCTGTACTGTCGAAATTATATTCTGTAACGAGGGTTCATTTAACCCTCTTTGAAAATGGTAACAGCAACCATTCCATGGAGCATTTGTGTTTCATTTTCCTTTAATCACCCCGCAGCATGAAACTGATATCTCTTTCTTCAGGCCCCAACAGAATCCAAGAAGCGCTTGGCTCTTGCGATAATAGACTTTCTCAGCGGTAGTCTTAAAGATGGAACCCTTACCGCGGACGACGCTGAATCTATAGAAATCGCGCAGTCATGTATCGCAGATACGTTCAAGGTCGACCCTTCAGACAAGTCTGCCATGCAGGATGCGCTTGGAGGCCAGAGTCTTGCAACGATCTACAGCGTATATGAGAAACTGAAAGGCAAAGGATCCGCAACAACACCAAGCTCCGCAAGCGAGGCGAAGCCAGCAGCAACCCCTCAAAAAGGGACACCAAACGAGGAATCGGAGAGGTTAAAATCACAGGGCAACGCAGCCATGTCGCGCAAGGACTATCCTACCGCAATTTCCTTTTATACCCAAGCTCTTAGCATTGCGCCCTCGAACCCGATCTATCTCTCCAACCGCGCGGCCGCCTACTCCTCTTCCGGAAACCATACCAAGGCCGCAGAGGACGCCGAAATTGCCGTGGTCGCGGATCCAAAATACGTTAAGGGGTGGAGCAGACTTGGCCTGGCTAGATTTGCCCTTGACGATGCCGAGGGTGCTGCGGAAGCCTATCAGAAGGGCATTGATGCCGAAGGAAATGGTGGTAGCGAGGCTATGCGCAAGGGGCTGGAGACTGCAAAGAAGAGTATTGAGGAAATGAAGAAGAAGGAGAATGAACCCCCCGCTGAAGACGTTGATGATGCCTCTGGTTCCTCGCGTGGAGTAGGAGGTGCTGGTGGAATGCCGGACCTTTCATCTCTTGCGGGAATGTTTGGAGGCGGTGGGGCGGGAGGAGGCGCGGGCGGTATGCCTGATCTTAGCTCGATAATGAGCAATCCCATGTTTGCTAGCATGGCGCAGAATCTTATGAGCAACCCTGATATGATGAGTAACCTCATGAATAACCCGCGCATTCGACAAATGGCTGAAGGCTTTGGTGCGGGCGGAGGTGGTGCCGGTGCTGGTGCTGATGGTCAGGGAGGAGGGCTTCCAGATATGGCCAGCATGATGAATGATCCCAACATTGCTGAAATGTAAGTGGTAACTTGTCTATTTATAATGTTTATTGTAATAGCGCTAATTGACTCGTGTAGGGCAAGAAATTTGATGGGCCGAGGTGCTGGACCTGGTGCAGGGAGAGGAGCTTGATTCTGGCAGTTTAATTTGGAGCATGTTTATTATGGTAGCTTTTTCATGTGAATCATTGTGAAAATGTTATTTTTATTGGCCTAATATAGCAATGGGTGTAGTTCTTCTGCATTTTCATAATAAACATATTGATATCCCAATATTTCATGCTCTGCTTATCGTCCCGGCCCGCTATGTCTAGCCCGTAAACGCCCCCTTCCTGTCTTTAAAGACAGAAATAGCTATGCCAAAGCCCCAAACAGGACTGAGAGGCAGAAATTTCATGGAAAAAAGAACATCTATGATCAATTTTAGGTATTATTCTAAAGGATGTGAAAAAAAAATGAAAAAGCGACTTGATTCGGAAAAGGAATTCTTTTGTTAATATTTTAAACAAGCCCTCACGTTTCGACACCTATGATACCCTGTGTAGAGAAAACGCTAAACAAGAAACGGACACGATCCAAAGTTGCCATATATACAATATAAGGGGAGAGGGAGCATATGAGAATAATTCTGCTGAAAATACGTAAGAAAATAAAAAAATACAAGTTAAAGAAAGCAGGGAACAAGCGGAAGATGACAATACACTTGAAACAAAACTGCAATTAGATTTATCCCACCACACATTTCTATAAGACTCCAATCCATATAATAGTATACAGCCGGGAAGAAGTCGGCACAAAAAAAGGAATGGGGGAAAAAGAAAAACCATGCGTCGAAATCTGGTCGATCGTAGATCGTAGTACATAAGGGGTTATTCGAGGAAGGCGGATGAATAGGAGGCTATTTCGGGAGAATAGAGCAAGGCTACTGCTGGTAGATTTGTCGAGACTAAAAGGAAATTCGCATCAAAGAAAAGATGTGCCTTAGATATAATCACGCCCTGCCTTTTGCAGTTCGATCATTCTCCATCCTCGAGTTTCGGGGTTGTTCACGTCTTCTGGAATTCTAGTCATGCCAATGGCATAAGTGACTAGTTGGACCTTGTCTTCCATACCAGCAGCAAGTTCCTTGGTTTTAACATTGCGGTAGACATGAACCTCCTGTGTTCTGCAGGTGATAATGAGAACTGGGATGTCGCCTGGTTCAAGCATGCGGGCATGGGAGATATCGACATGTCGGATATCGAGGATTCGGCCGTCTGATTTCAGTCCAGCGGTAGTGTATTGTTGGGCAAGAGCAGCATAAACGTTATACTGGGCTTCTGAAAGCCAAAGCTTAAGAGTCGCAACGTCCCCTTTAACGTACGCGTCCAGCACCTCGGGTAACATATATTCCCGTAGTTCCCGCAAAAAGGGTTCGACTTGGAAGCTGGGATCCATTTCTCGGAACTTTTTGATGACCTTAGCCGTTTCATTTTCTGCAAACCAACCAGCAACCGTATCTGAAATGCCCCGGGCCGTTGTGACTAGCGGATTTTCGGATTCATTATACGTATGTTTAAGGTTGAAATAGGATTGCATGAGACGACTAGAGTCTCTGAATTCTTTCCACGACTCTTTCCAAGCAGCGTCTTTGTGAAGGGTGACGTTGGTGCCGGCCCTGGGACTGTCAGTTAATATATTCATGAGTCAACAAGCAAGCAAGGAAGTATAGGCTTACTCCGGATCTTCCTCCATTTTCTCTAAGGGACGACGGCCAGCTTTAGCCTCCGCAAGTTCCCGAAGCTCTCTTTGCTTTCGTCGCTCCTCCTTCTCCATCCAGCCTCCGTACCTGGAGCTGCTGCCATCATCTATAGCTTCCTTCACCCCGCCAACCGCCGTTTTATATGCGGTAGTTTCACGAACCGGCCTTGTAGCTTTTTCGATACCCTTTCCAGTGGCAGATACGCCTGACCTGAGCCCCTTGACAACCGGGGTATCCCAAGTCCATGCGGCTCCCTGGCCAATAGCCTTACCGGTGGTCTTAATAGCCGAAGAAGTTTTGGAAGTAGCGGCACCAGAAGCAGCCTCATACGCAGCTCTAGCCCGCTTAACAGATTCACTTTCAGTAAACTGATGCGCAGATGAAGCTAAGGCTTTCGTTGATTCATTCCATTCCTTCGAGGCCTTGAACTCGGATTGTAGGGTTTCAGTGAACACTTGCCATGGAGTTTTATCACCATGGGGAGGTGGAGGAGGAGGTGGCTCTTCTTTCTTCTTCTTGCCTTCCTCTTGGGAATTTTCCTTCTGCTCCTCTCCCTCGTTTTTTGCGTTTTGCGAAGATTCATCTGCTTTCTGATTCTCCGGACTTGGTTGTTCCGGCTCCTTTTGCTTTTGTTGCCATAGCCTGCATCCTGTTTGAAAGGATCGTCTGGCTGGGAGAATGGCCCATATCGAATTCAGTTGCGGAGGGGGCGCAGGATATAACGGTGAAGTATTCGAAATTGGATGTCTTGATGAGGGGAGGAGGGTTTGAGATGAGATGGTAGGATACAAGGAAGTTCGATAGGTCAATGATCGCCGGGAGACTGCTCGCGCTGCGAATGCAGCTGACAGTGTAGCAGTGTGATTCCGTAACAGAGCCGTCCGCACCACGCCAGGCTGCGTATATTTAGTTGCGATGAGCATTGTCCGGGGGCCGTGGCAGGATGCTGCGGGCTCAGGGTCCAGGGGTGGAATTGGCGGGATAGACGGTTAAAGCTGATTAAAAATCGTGGCGGCACGGTGGATACCAAGACAAGTCAACCTCAGAAACCCTGCCTGACTGGTTTACTGCCTCGTGGCGATGGGGTTTGTAGACCGTGGGATCTTTGGCAGCGAGAGAACGGAGGAAAATGTTTTGACGGCGATATCGATTTAGAGTTTGTCCGCCGCCAAGACTAAAAAACTTCTGGCTGCTTCGGCCACGATTCGGCACTAAAGTCCAACAACTGACCCCGAGCGCTGGCGACGAGTGCACCATTATTCTCAATTGCAACAGATCTCTTGATTCCTGCATGCGCATGTAGCTAGCAATACGTTGGCGGTGTTTTGAACGCATCCAGCTGTTCTCCTGGTTTCCTCCTGCTTCATCCACCGGCCCCTCAACACCAGAAAGGTACTGTACAGCGCAAACTAGCCAAGCTCCCTTACCTCAACATCGCTAATATGTATTTAGGGCAGTCGATCCTCCATCCTCCATTGCCTTCCATACAAATAAGAAATGAAGGGGGGAATTGTAAGGAGTTTGCCCACTGCGGTGCGGTCCATTGGGCAGCCGGCTCAGCAATGCCTATGTCGATCCCAAGCCCTCCGAACGGCCGCCTGCTCATTCGCACAACAAGCTAGAGATATGTCTACAGACGGGACATCTGCATTGTCGAAACTCTCAGCGTCCACCAGGGCCCCGAGAAACACAGGGAGTGATTCTGCATCCATGGCCTTCCGTCTTAATCAGGTTGTTACGTCAGGTTATGCCATGCAAGACCCGCCACACCACCTTCACGTCTACTCTCACAAACACAATACCCACATCACCCTAACGCGACCAAATCGAGAACCGTTGCTCTCCATGAGCTGCGGAAATATCGGTTTTCGCAAAGCACAGCGTTCGAAATTCGATGCAGCGCATCAGCTTGCATCCTTCATGATGGGCAAAATTCAGGAAGAGGGACATCTGTTGACGATGAAGCGACTAGAGGTTGTACTCCGAGGTTTCGGCCCGGGCAGAGAGGCGTTTACAAAGGTCCTGCTGGGCTCGGAAGGAAAGAACATTCGCAATATGGTATGCAGGGTCACAGATGCTACTCGGGTAAAATTTGGTGGATGCCGGAGCAAAGGGGTACGCAGGTTGGGCTGAGGTCGATTTCAACGTTTTATTGTTCTTCGAGTTTATATACTTTCCTCCTACCGACCGAACCTTGATAACCCTTTATGCATGTTCATTTATTCTATCTAGAATTATGGCGACGGGAATCGGGAAACCGAACGCAAAATAAACCTTGTTTCGGTCGTCGTCGATTCACGGAGGGATTTCAACCATTCGGGGCTACCGGATGATTCTTTTTGAACGGCACTACGTGTAACATTGGTAACGGATTTATCACTGCTTGGGTTTATGTATTTATAGATGCTCCGCTATACCGTGCTATGTAGCCTATCTTTTCTGTTCTTCTTCACCTGTAAATTTTACGAACATCTCTTTTGTCACAGATTTCCTAAGGGGCACCATTGTCCGGCTGTTGTAAAATAACAAAACATCATTTTCTACAAGTTTCCACCACCTCTCTACCCTCATCTAACCTCTTTTCGGATCGTAATATCAAGAGCTTAGCTACAGTCGCTGTGTCTCGTCGCGTTTTCTCCCTTTTGTCACCCATTCCCTGTTTGGGTCTAGTGCAGCCCAGCAAACCTTCAGATCACATGATTTCAGTACTTCCCAAGCATCCAAGGCATCTACAATAATGAATGAATCTCCAACAAGCTCAGTTGTTGTATTCTTTCGATCGCTAAGGTGTTGAAATCATATACTTTGCTTGATATAATCTCCAAATTGTGCGTTAGGCTGCTGCTTTCCCTGCAAATATCGAGGACGGTATCATCTTCCCAATCCTGCTGCTACCTTGAATGCGCCCGCGTATTCTCCTGAAGCTCCAACAAACCAAGCGCGCGATCCCTTTCTGTCGCTGTTTCTGTGCAATTTGATGCGTGGCGGGGCTCGTCCGCCGGGCCATCCAATGCTGTGTGGATGCACCCATTAAACCCTTTTCTCCGTGCCTTCTTCCGCAGTACTATCCCGGCACAATGTGTGCCCATCCAGAACCATGTATGTACCAAACCCTCGCCCACCCAAGTCGCAGTTGCAGCGCTTCTATCCCTAACTAATTTGAGATTAGATCCTGCTTGTACCCATCACTGAGTCGCTTGTAAATGGCCGAGACCGAGATTCGAACCTCGCATACGGCGATATCGTCTCGTCCGAGGAGTTCCTGGGCAGCCATGTCTTGCGGATTACTTCCCCTATTGGATCGCCTGCAAGTAAGGATGGCTCAAGCGTTCGGGACAGTAGGGGGAAGGCAAGGCAGATTACAACAGTGAATGGCCGGACTGTAGTTATCAAGGAAACTACGGTGTTTAGCAATAAAGGTTAGGATGGACTCATTGTTTCTATCTATTTCTATTCGAAGCTAACGAGGATATTTTAGGATTTAAGACCCTAAACCAGGCCCAGTTGCTTTCAGATGCCCTTTATTATACCTCGAATAACGAATCGCAGCCATGGTTGATCTACTATATATCGAACCCGCTTATTGGCTCTTTTCAGCCTGTCAGAATTACCCCAGCGGTTGTCCCTGGGCTTATCACCAAGACTTCGGAGCCTCCTAAATCGGAAAGTCACAATGAGAACCAAGTGTCGCATTTCTCAAAGAAGGATATAAAATCGTTTGCGGAATTGCTCGCCAATTTCCCGATGATCGCGAGACAAATGCAGCCTGGTTTAGATAGAGTGTTTCGGGAGTTTGGCAAGGAGCTCGGGAAACCATTACCACCTCCACCCTCTGTATCTCCAGTCATGTCAAATAATGGAACGTACGGTGGCGAGACTGAGGGAACTGAAGCTTGGCGAAGCAGATCACCTACTGGCAAATCGCATATAAACCAAGAAAGCCTTCCTTTCAACTCTTCAGAATATTTCGAGGACGATGAAGACCTTATGAGACGGGCTTTGGAAACTGCAGTAACGTCAGCAATTGATCTATTTCGACTTGTCGATAAGCAACAACTTTCCTTGCTGGGCGCGACAACAGATCTTACCGGCCCGCTGGTTGAGCGTCTTATCGAAAAGCATGTGGCACAGCAAGTCCATGATTCACTCCTATTTCCGCGCCTTTGCGGCTATCGCCAATCGGAAGATACAGAGTTAGACGCTCGTATCCATCAAATGGAGAGTATTGATATTTCGCAAGTTGGAATTGTGATTGAAGGCGGTCGCCAAGGGAAACAGGAGCTTATTCTCCGCCTTGGAAGAGGTGTGGATGAATTTCGAAAGATAGCCGACGTAAAATGCCCTCAAGATATGCTTGAGATTTTGCTGGCAACTATTAAACTTGTGACTATAATGGAAAGTCCTATTGTCCAAAGTGGCGAGGATTCACATGGTCACTCCGAGAAACACCCCTCTGTGCTTGCAATAAACGCAGATGTTTTGGTTTCGTTGTTACTTGTGGTTGTTATCCGGTCACAAGTTCGGCACCTCCAGGCTAGACTTTTGTACATGCAACAGTATATATATACTGATGATGTTGAAAGTGGAGAACTTGGATACGCTTTGAGCACATTCGAAGCGGTCTTAACATATCTTTTGAGAGACTCCGGTGCTCTGAGACGGGCGAGCGCTCGAAACAAACGGCTTTGGACAGCGACCAAAAAAGGAAGAGTTTCGGAGATAAAGGCGATATTGGACCCGGATAGCTCTCAAGACAGCCCTGCTGACGGTACTGGCGATGAAGATGAGGTTTCGAGTCTTTCGGAAAATGCAGAACCTGGCACAACCCAGGATAATTCTATTCATATGAATGGCACCACTCCCGAGCCATTGAGTCAAAGTCCACCGGAGATCCCCGACACCCCATCATTAGCTCACGTCTTCCCGTTTCAGAACTGGCCCCAAGTCTCTTCCTCAACTTTCGAAATGCCATCGCGGAAGAAGGTTTCTATGGACCTGCGGAGCCTTTCAGAGTCATCGACAGTTTCTTACCTTTCTCGAACAATGTCTGTTGGTTCAACAACAAGTGCATTGGAAGGGGATACGTCCATCGAAAACCTGACAAAGACCCAGGATCCGGCAGGCGATTCTGTTCCAATGATGGCAGTGGAAGCGCGCCAGCCTGAGTCACTCAAGTACCTGCTGAGCCGGGACGATCTTTACCCCCTACAGAGCATATTGGAGGATACTAATAGTGATGGAACGACATTGCTGAGTGCCGCTGTGCAGCTAGCACACACTGAACTGGTCGATATCATTCTGGACTTCATATCCCAAACTCGCGATTCTGTGCTTCTAGCCTCGTATTACGCTAAAGCTGACAGAAGAGGTCGGACGGTCGCCCACTATCTTTTCAGCGTTCCTACGCTCATATCTCGACTGGGGTGTGCACTTCCCTGGCGGCAGAGGGACAAAAATGGCCAGACGCCTCTTTTTGCCCTTTGTAGGTCCTATGATCATCCCGATTACAGCCCCATGGTGAATGAAGCGTTGACAATCGCACAAAAGGCACAAGGTGACGGGAAGCCTTTGAAGTTAGAGGACCATGTGGATGGCAAAGGGAACACTCTCTTACACGTCGTTAGTGACCCACAGATAATTGTTAGGATCCTCAAAGAATGTGACTGTGACCCAAATGCTACTAATGATAAAAGATTCACACCGTTGATGATGGCAAGCAAGTATGGCCGTATCGATCTCGTACGAACATTTTTCGGAGATCCACGAGTTGACGTCAATGTTCGAGAGATGCGTGGACTCACTGCAGTCGAGCTAGCGAAGGACGACGAAGTGCGTAATCGAATCGACGATTTAATCCTTTTTTCCAGCGCTTCCTCGGCTCCGCTTGATTCTTCAGGGCGAATTACCACTGTTGTCCGTTCATTGTTTGTTGAAGATGCTAGCGTCCGTTTTATCATTAAATCCGGAGCACCCAATCCTGAAAGGCCGCGTTCATCATCACGAGGCGTTGTGACATACACAATAACGACTTGTCGCCGGAGCATATCCGATTTCGAAAACCTCATAAAATTCCTCAGAGTCGAGCACCCAGCCTCATACATTCCAGAACTACCTCCCTTCCGCACCCCATTTCAAATCCCGTCCAAACCTTCTAGAGCCGTTCTTCACGAAGTTCAGGCGCGTTTAGACCTCCTTTTGAAAATTCTATTAGCTCACCCTACATTTTCAACTCACGAAATGCTCTGGGAATTCTTCCTAGTCCCGGAAATGCAAACCGAAATGATAGAAGACAGGTCACGCAGGAAAGCAGATGCCCTTGCTGAGACAATTTCCGACGACTACGAACCCGTGACCAAGGAAGGAATTCGAGACGTCGAGCAGGTCGTTTCGCATGCCCA